>SRMA01025697.1:0-158397 GCA_007224835.1 Danionella cerebrum
CTCCAATCCAGAGGAGAAAACACCACACCACGTGTTTTACTCCCCTGGAGAAAACTGTCCAACTCAGCAAAGCATTTACTCTCCCATGTAATGGCTTTTGAGCGGGACAGGACAAGGTAAAAAAATAAATAAATAAAAAATAAAAAAAATATATATATCAACATATACACTGATACCTTGGATTCATCGTATTTTGTTTAAAAATGACTTTAAATATTAAAATCTGGTTTTGAAATTGTTATTCTTGTATGACTTTGAAGTGCTTTATGACAGTTTGGAACAGAAAATGTTCTTATGTGCTAAAGAAAACACATTTTTACAAAAATTGATCAAAATTCGAGTTATGGCGTTTTGGATAACTCAAAAACTCTACATATACATATTCCACGTAATTGAAGTTGGTCATTATAGTAACTATTGCACAATCCTTCAGAAATATAGTCAAAGATAAATGTTTTTGCAAATGCATTACAAAACTGATGACATGTAAGCAAACAAAATAGGCATGATGTAAATGAAACAATCAATCATAATGTAATTAAGCAGACTGAAAGTTGGATTGATTGACAGCTCTAATAAACCCACAGAGGTATCCATACGGCTGAGCACAGTTCTGCTGGTACATCTCAGTTAGAGGTGCAGCCCCTTCCTGTGAAAGTCTTGAGACAGAGACGGATCACCAGTGACCTCCATCACAGCTCCTGACCCTATCACTTCAAGCTGAGAAGAAGAACGAGGAAGCGAGAGGCACATTGGCTACGGGGAGGGGAGATCTAGAATGTCTGAGTGTCTTCCCATGACCCCCTACCTCATCTCCAGCTGTACGACACAGATTGCGTCTGCTTAGGGGGCTTTCTGCACAGAAGCTTCTTACATGATTTACCGTACCTTATCATGCACACCTGTGCAGGTAACCCATTAATCGAGCTCTATCTTTTGTCTAGAAGCATTCTCCCACACACCGGGTGGGAGAACGAATGGATAACACAGCACAGCTGGTCATGACGAGAGGGCCGGCATATTAGAATAATTAGGAGAGGGATGAGAAATGAATTAGGAAAAGGAAAAGTTGGGGCAAAGAATGAATTGGCTGCAGATGTGCAGTTCAAGCCTGTGTCTGGGTGACACTTCAGTGGCAAAGATCCACTGGGGAAGCAGGCTGTGTGTGTTTGTCCTGATTAGTGCACAGCAGATGTGCGGTAGTAGCAGGGTGAGGGGGAAATTGAGGGAGGAACAAAGCAACTATCCACCACGCTCTAAATTGAGAAATTCCTTTAGATTTTTTTGTTATATTTGATTCTTCAGCTTCTATTTACCCATTCCCTTTAGCAACTATGGGTAACATTGATTTAAAGTTAAGCTCCTGGACACCCTCACCTACACATTAGTGGTCTGTGGAAGGAAACCTTAGAACCGAGAAGTTAAAAAATGCAAAATAGACATTTTTATCCTTGAAGTTTATAGATATTTCCAATTCATTTCTATAATTCTCTCACTATACCAATATCTGACCTGCAATCACTTGCACAGCACGAGACATTGTTTCCAGGTCATTTGTAGCATAACAGATTTCAACAAGACATGTGCCAGCATTCGATAATGTGTTAATTAAGATATTGAACAGATCTAAAGCTTTACTAGGGCACGAGCCCCCCCACTACAATTATCTAGGTAAAATACAGCTGCCTGTTTTCTGCTTGATAAAATGAGTGCATACGCAAATGCATCGGAACATACGACACAAGCTTTGCATTGATTCTGCTGTTCCATGAATAAGTATCGATACAAATCTAGACTTTTTTTGTATTTTAGTCACTTTTAATCTCACGCTGCAGATAAATGATGCACACAACAGGAAGTAGACAACTGACATGATGCACGGAGCAAGAGATGCATGTGCTGTAATGTAAACAATCCCACACGGATTGGCGTCTTCGAGCGGCGTGTTGCCAGCTGCTTCAAAATAAAGGGCCAGGCCTTTAAAAAGCAAAGACAAAACAGGTCGGGGAGATAATCCCTTCCCATGGAGAGGTGTGGCAATATTAACTCCAATAGCAGTCCAAGAGGGATCCCTGAACCCTATATGCCAGCCAACCAACGTGAATGTTGAAGAGAAATACTGATGTATTGATTCAATGGCTCGAGCAACGATACAGACAACCCCTGCCGGCGAATCCCAGCAGGTTGACATGGCCAGCTACTGAGCTCACCTGGAAGCTGAAATACTTCGGACCATCAACCCTCAACCAGACTCCCTTGATTGGGAGCAGGAGCTCTCAACCCAAGTTATCAGCCTCAAACATTGGCACCTACAACAGGACAATGGTTGGATTTTTTGTATGTTTATTACCCAATTGGGTTCCTCAAAATCCAGTTGCTGCTATAATTTGACAGATTTTGGACTAAAATATAGCATGGTTCCAAGAACAGTTCATTTATGACAGTGTGCCAGTGTAGTTGTTTTATTTATAAACGTTAACCTAAATGTATATTCAGCTCACATTAGCTAACCTGGCAGCTTGTGCAGGGTATGTTGTCAGGTAAAACAACATTTTTTTTGTGAAAGTTTTAAGAACATTTTTTTTTCATAGAAATGCATATTAATTCTGTGATAAAACCTTAATCAAATAATCCCTGCTGCATGAAAATATAATTCTACAAGAGGTTTGGACTGCAATACAGCAGTTGAACACAAGGATTATGATTAGATCATGGCAAACATCTGAGAAATGTCTGAAAAAGTCAACACAGGGGACACCTTAAAAAGATGCCTCAAGTGAGTTGAAGGTTTTCTTGAAGAATTATTTATAAGAGAATGTGGTCAAAAAAAAAATCAATATTCGTGGATTTACAAAGAAGATGAGGCACTGAGGACATGGAAAAAGTCATCATTCCATGAAAACGGAACAGAATCAAGTAGTCAGACTTAGCAAAGTTTTCTGTAAAATGTATCATCCACTGACTATTGCTTTACCAAAATAAACCTTTTCCACTGCAACCATCATGATGTTCCCAAAGTAAACCCATTAGACGTGTTTGACATTGCACTGCTGTTTCCTGCAGCCTGTTTCTAAATATATGCAGCTGAACATTTGAAACATCTAGTTAAATCTGACTCTTTTTAACAATCCAAGCATGTTGCAAACAAACACGAGTTGCAAACCTTGCATCATTGAGATGTATAAGGAAGCATATTTAATGAGGTCTGGCATACTTTAGCATAAGAGCTCCATTTTTTGTTTTTAGAATAACTAAAATACCTGTAGGCTATAATTATTTGAAGACCCTAGGATTCTCTTTGGGAAATGTAATGTTCTGCATAAGAGACGACACACATTCCAGGCTAAATTATCCAATTGATGTTTGTGAACCTGTAAGAAACTAAACAAAGTGCTTTGCAATAACGTTAAGGGTCCTGCTTCAGCAATTAAAATGTCCTCACAGTTAAATATGATGTCAGCCTGAGAGAAGCAGCAATTAGTTAATAAGATCCATATAGCCGTGCTAAACGAGCTCTTTATATAATTGAAGGTGACACATGGTGTCAGTTAATGTGTAAATTAATCTCATATTACTCGTCAAGGTTAAAAATACAGGAAACAATCCCAAACTGTATATTTGAATACTGTGGAGTGTATATTATGGTACATTAAGGTTTTTTGTGTGCAAAGCTAAAAGCAAAGCTAAGCTATGAAAACAGTTGCTCAGTAATTTTCAGAAGTAGGGATTGACTGTAAAGAAAGAAAACAAATAGGAAAGCAAACGCTACAGGACATTCAATAATTGCAGAAAGGTTTCTCAAAAAGAGATGTTAATTATACTTTCCACTGGTTAAAGGAGCATTAATCAAGTCTTGAAGTGGACTGTAAAATTGTGTTTAATTAGTCATCACTTGTGGTTTCTGGGATCATTTGAGGAGTTCTGCAGATCAGATCATGTACAGCCACAAGAGAAGAAGTTCACCTCCAGGATCCTTGATTTACTATTGGTGAATCGACTGCTTTAGCTTGTTTCCTCCCAAGAAAACAGCAAGGGACAAGGACCAGCATCCTGCTCCACATGCTTCTCTGTAGTGTTTCATATTCACAAGCTGCTTTCTCCTCATTGCAGTTCTGCTTCCTTTGTCAGCAAGTGAGCCTCTCTCTCTCTCTCTCTCTCTCTCTTTCTCTCCCTCCCTCCCTCCCTCCCTCTCTCTCTCTCTCTCTCTCTCATCAGATCTGGAAGAAGGCTTTTGTGGTTCAAATCTTTAGAAAAAGAATGACTTTACAGAGTAATAGAGGAAAGAAACTATGACGCATCACATAAATACATAATCAAGTTATAAAAAGATACAACGCTAAATAGAAAGGTTTCATTTTACAGACCCCAAATCAGTGCCATCAGAGCCATTTAGAGGTGAAAAGAAGAGATAGCACTAGGAATTACAACACCTGTGATATGGCTTCTATTTTTCAAAAATCCCACACAAAAAAGCACAAATGGCACAAAAAGTATTTAGTACAGGTTCACCAGTTCTTTTTTTTTTAAATACAATTTTCACGTTTTGACCTTGTCTTTGGTGTTTGTGGATTTACGAATTTGTATTTTGCCTAAATACTTTAGATTATTGTTATAAAACATTAAAAAAATCTATTCATTGTGAATTTTGGGGGAAAAAATAATACTCAAAAATGTATTTTCTGTACAATTTCAGTTTTTTTGTGAATTTGTTGTGATTTCACTAAAAATGTGTATACTTTTTTTTATTTCTTTAATAAAAAGTACATTATTTAGCGCAAAAAACGCTCAAAAGGACCCAGACTTCTATGGGTTAACAGAAAATATTTTTGAACACTACATTAGCATTAAAGGACAATACATGTGATGATGACAAGCAACTATGAAACTATAACAACTATGAAACTGAGCAGAATGGCACTTGTACTTCGAGAAGAAGAAGAAGAAGAAAGAGAGAGAGAGAGAGAGAGAGAGAGAGAGAGAGTTCTATCTATCTATATGTGTTCTATCTGCTGTCTTTTGAAGTCTGATGAATGGGGTGTGGATGGGCAGAGAGGAGATTGCTTTGTTACACACTGTCCCTCTCATTCCTTTGATTAATACAGCAGTGAGCTACAGAACAACGGCTGAGGAGATATAAAGAACGAGCAGAGAAGTATAGTGTAAGCACCCACACCCGTGTTTAGGAGCATGCATGGGTTGGCAATAAGTGTCTACCTCAATGTCTCATGTGTAAACTGAACACACACTGAGATGTAGCATAAAAAAATTCCATTTCACATTTTCCTCTCAGAGACACACAGGTGCGCATACTGTCAAGACAAACAAAAGACTTGTGGCCACACACATAACGAATAAAATATCCATTAATGCACAAAGACAGATTTATCAGTGAAGCGAAAAAGAAAAAAAAATCCTCTGCAGCTCCACCTGTTTCACGTCTGAGTCACTTACTCCCTCTATCTGCAACACTCATTTTCTAAAGTGAAGAGGGGCATTTTGTAAAAGCCACTGCAGCATTCATTTGTTAATTATATTCCATGTGATGAATTCCGAAATGCTGTAAATCCCTAAATGTTAAATTGAGAAAAAGGTGCTTTCTTCCTCAAGAAAGGGTTTGCATGAAAATTATTTATTTATTTATTTTAACTAATCAAAAATAAGTGATATTACTTTTCAATAATATTATGATTAATGACAATAAATCCACTTTTTGATTAAATCAATTATTATTTCCCCCCAAAAATGATATAGTTCCATGAAGTTTTTTTCTTCAGATTTTTTTTTTCAGAAATGCCACAGTACATGTAAAATTTGAAAAGAAAGCTGTCAATGTTGCAGTAATTTCTATTCAATTTCTATCCATTTAGGTAGCTAGGAGCATTAGTAGCATTAGCTAGTTGCTACTTTGAATAACAAAAAAAATTGTCTCCAATTAATTTTTTAAAGGTAAATCTTTAACATACTTTTACACAGTGCTCAGTTTGTTTTTTAGACAACAAAACTCACTTATCTTTTTTGCCAGAAAGACAGAAAGGAAATCAATATGAGAGATAGAGGGGTGGGGTGCGTAGGTGGCAAACATTCTGCAAGTCCAGGACTCGATGTTGGCATTCCATACACATTCTTAAATTTATTTAGATATTTTTATTAAGAATTTCCCCTTTTTTGATCCACAAAATTCATATTATTTCAGATTTGAAAGCTTCATTTCATTTAATCTGTACAAGTTTATGTACAAACAAAGATGACTGTATTATTGATCTTTTAGCACTAACAACCAAAAGTAATTACACTGCTGAAATATTAAAGACACTTTCATATGGCTCACAAATCACTTCTCATGACAAATATTGGCAGTGCAATAAGCTTTATAATTGTCCATGATTGCTTTCATTGTTTCCACTTCCTCTCCCTGAAATGCAATCGTATTAGCATGATGTACATGACACAAAACTATGCAATGCAGCCAGTTCAATTAACAGCCTCTTTTTATTACATTCCCTCCCCCCACTTCCTCTGAAGCCCCTCCATCTGATAACCTGCTCATAAAAGCAAAATGAATTCAAAAGAACCCTCTTCCAGAGAAATAACTATAATGCTTCCCCTAGCATCCGCATTTACAATGACAGAATGTGTGGCGCATCCATGTACTCCATCTCTCGGCCATCAAAGCATCTCTCTATTGTTATGTTTCCACCACAAAGCAACGACAAGCACTTCCACTGCCAACACGGAAACAAAGAAATCCCATTTCTAGCTCAGAATAGTGCTGGAATGAAGTCAAAATAAACATCTTATCGCTACTGTGATGTTAAACCAAACACATTATGCTGGAAATGGATTTGGAAAATGGTCAGATAGGGGGCTGCCTCTGAAAGCGGACAAAAAAATAGTGAAATATGTTGGGAGATGCGGCAGATAACATTTTAAAACTTGATAAAGCCAAGCTAATCCCTTTTTTCTGAAGGATTCACACTGTGGCAGCAGCTAAAGGAGGAAAACTGGAAAGAGCATTCATCTGTTTTGGGAATTAGGAGAACATGTTCCTGATGTTTTTGCTTTTCCAGTTAATGAAGTCAGCTCTAACCAGTGAGTGTGAGGGAAAATTGATTCTAATTAAATCATCAAGTGAACTTAAGCATACAACAGCGTATTCTGGCACATTAAAAGACAGATGAAATACTAATTGGTCACAGTTGTGTGGTTGAACCGCAACGAACAGCTAATTAATGACAGTTTCTCACTGTAAAGCTAGTTTAAAATCGACCCCCAACAAGGCGTTCTCAAAGACAGATATTGTTATGTATTTCATTTTGTCAGTTTGATTGGAACCCTTCTTTTTCCAGGTAGCGTTTACCACTCAGAGACATAAATCACTGGTTGGACAGCAAACAAAAAGGCATATCGCTCTCTCTCTCTCTCTTTCTCTTTCGCTACACTCCTTTCAACCTAGTGATTAATGGAACATAAAACACATTAATCATCACTAATGTCGTTTTCCTTAAGACACAATTTGTGCTGACCCAGTATGAAAAAATAGATAAATAAGACAACATGATCATCATCCGGAATATGCAAATACATAAATAAAAATGCAAAAGCCAGCCATGCATGATATGTAGAGTGGTGTCAATCACATCAAATCTAAACATTAGCTCCACAACTTCCAGCACAACTCATTACAAGCACACAGTGAAAGTGCGCTTGGGATCTGGATACGGTTTGTTGCTTTGACTGATCACCAAAGGCCAGCGTGTTTGAAGAATGTAACAAAGGTTTTAGATTCACATCGTTCGGTCCCTGTGTGTGCGGGTGCATATTGTGGCATAGTTTCTGGTTGTTCTATGCCTCTCACAGTTCACTTATAACTAGGCTGTCAGGGGAAGAACTGCACTATCCATTAACCTCTGGCCTGGTGCCCCCCTGCTGGCTGATGGAAGACATAACCTACATTACAGGGGTCACTTCCAGCTGCTGACACTCATTCACTTGCACGGTGTCCAGACAGGCTCTATGTGCTCTTTCACTTGGTCTGAATAGAGAGGTCCCCTATAGAGTCAAGGGTAGCTTTCAAAGGAGTTTTAAGGTACCTGGTGGTAGCAGTTATAAATGGTGAATTTATATAAGAAAGTAGGAAACTGTTGTTGGAGTTCAGGAAACTGTAATAAAATATTCTAAACGTTGTGATTTCATAGTTATTTTTAATCACCCTCAAAATTGAGAGGTTTCTATTGAACAAAGTTAGCTTGTTAAGTTCTGCAAATGTTTTTTTTTCATTATTCACCTTTGAATGGATCATGAACCACCATCATGAATATGTGCTCTGTTCTTTACTGTGGATGTTATTGAGGAAGCTTTGGCATGAAGACTGTGCACAAAATATTCAGAAGAAACCTTCAAATTATCCTTTAGATGTCTGCAGCATTTTTACTACATTCCAATTAGCTTTAATGAGTTACCTTTAAAATAAAGCTTTATATACTTTTTTAGAAAAATTACAGCTTCTTTTTTTAGTTTTTCATTACATTCCACAATAATTCCTCAACAAACCCAAAATTGTAGGACAATACAATACAGGGTATTACATTTGTCATTTTTACAATAAAAGTAAATCATTTTTTGAACAAACTGTTTTTGTTTCATAAGAAAAATCAAGTGTCAAAAATCAAAAGACAAAATAAAAATTCACTAATCCCCCCCCCCCCAAAAAAAAGAGGACAAAGACAAGGTCAAAGCAATCTGAAAAATTGTATCCAAAAACCAGACGAACATCTCCTAAGACTGCACTGTTCCAAGCATTTTTTTTGTGCAGAAGTTTGAATAAGACAAGCCATCTCACAGGTCTTGTACTTACAAAGGCTATCCCTTCTTAGATTGCACTGAAACAGAAATACGATTGCACATTGTCTTACATTTTGAATTACCTAATTTTGTGACAACTCTTGTAATTTTTCTTTAACTAATAACCTACACATTATATTTGTGACAACACATTAAGGTTGTTATTGATTTTTTAAATGTGTAAATAAAAATAATGTTATGAAGATGAGTATTAGTGTGTATTATTATGTGTGAGTATTAGTTCTATAACAATAAAAAACAAGCCTTAGTGAAAAATGGTTAAACATATTACCACTATAACTGTATCTACAAAGATCAACATTTTTTGTATTCAAGTTTTGTTTTAGTGAAAGAAATTAAAAAAAATACAAGAAAAACTAGTAGTAATGATGTGAGTTTGCACTAATGTTCAGAGCATGTGCAGACTCCTCCTCAGAGGCATTTCAGCCTCTAACTTTTGCATCTAGTGAAAAGTTCAACAGTTTCCCATTAAAATGTCCACAAAAACTTTAATTCAATCAAAATGACATTGCTCTAGCATTTCATTCAAAACATTAATTTGAAAAACATTTCTTCTATTGCTATTTTCAAGGAGAACTTCAAGGTCTTATATTAGATAAATCAGCTTTAAACCTATTTAAAAGCTATTTAAAAGCTCATTTAAAACCGTACTTGGATGTTTTTGAAAAAAAGAAATGTGATCTACAGTTGAAAACATTTCCTGGTGGGGGTTAAAAGGACAGTCGAGTAAAATATGCTTCATAGACAAAGATATTCTGCATGAGTGGCATTCAGCTGGAAAATACTGCTCTCCAGTATTTCAACAACTGCATAAAATTCTGCAAAAAAATTCTAAATCCTTGTTTTCTCTGCATGGATTTGCAGAAAGCCACCTAAATAAATTAAAACTTTAATAAAATAAAACTATTATTATTATTCTTATATGTACTTCCAAATCCAACCATAATAGCCATTTCTGGGACACACTAATTCTCATTTCAAACACTATTAGGATGGATAGTATGCTAAATGGAATTTAAAGTGAGCAATCTCAGCGCATGGTCACCTGGTTGTTTGGTTGGTGGTGATATTATTTGTGTAAAAAATGTTTGTTCGGTAGACATTTCTTTAAAATAGTTTTTTTTTCCCATTTCTCAATATAATCAATTGTATGTGCCTTCATTAAAGTATAGATATCTCCACAAGTAAGTAATGGCCCTCATATGATAAGTCATTAAGAATTCAGTCCATGAAAGCAAATGCCAAAGTCTCTGAGATAAAAGTGTTCTGGGGTGACAGCACTACACTGGAGTTAAAACCGTGCAGAAAATACAGCTAGACCTGATGTTCTCAAAAATCACAGCAGATGGGGGGAAAAAAAGAGAGCTGGATACAGGATCCTGTATGTATAATAACAGTGTTAGAAGAAGCAGCCTCAACCTTTAGCCTCAACAGGTGGATGCTGCAATGGCCTCTGGGAAATTTCTCTACTTGAGGAAAAGCTTTGATTTTTGGCAGAACTAATGAGTGGAGATAAAAAGACAGGATGCAGCAATCAGATGAAACGATTCCAAAGCAAGTGAGACAAAATGCTAAATATGAAGGCAACAATAATCCCCTCACTTTCAAGAGTAAAGAATGACAAAACTTGAGAGGAGTCCAAAGGAATACCCAGATGTACAAATCTCCATCAATATTCTATTTGAGCTTCACTTATAAATGAACAACAAAAAAATGACATAAAGAGATTCTTTACAGACAGTTGTTGCTTTGATGAGATTAAATCGAGGCCAGGAAGACAATAGACTTGAGTGAAATATTTTAAAGAAAATAAGTGATTCTTTGCTTTAAATCAAAAATAAATATCTATAAAAGTCGGTTTAAAAAGTGTTGTTTCTGTAGCGATGCTACAATCTAATCATCTGTTAACTGTAGAAGCTATTTTTCCACAGTTAAGTAACAATGTTCGAATTAATCCAACTACTCCAATGTGAAAGCACCCTTAGACTCTGGGAAACCTAAGGGACGTTTGCAACAATTTGATGTAAGTTCCAAGGAATTTCAAAAGAGCTAGTTTTCAGAGAGATTTTGTTGTGATTCCTGGATTGCTTTTGATCATTTCAAGGAGGATATATGAACACCAATATGCTTAAATTTTATCCTAACACCTGGAAAAGTCAGGTTCATTGGAAGATATCAAGGGAAACCATAGAGAATTCTTCCTCTAGGTCAATCCTTCACACCTCTATAGCAACCAAAAAAGGAGGGCAATAATAAAACATGTAAATAATGAGAGCACTGTCTTACTTTTGTTATGTACTTTTGTAATTTATACTCAAATTTTCAGAAATAATTATTAATTTGTGTGAGGCAATCTTTAGAGCTAATGTGTGGGCAAGATTTTCAGATGGGCAGAAGTTGTTTTTGACACTCTCTACCAGGTCCATGCTTCAATCATTGTGAGGACTATTCACATTCTTCCAAAAACCGAGTACATCTGCTAGACGACAGACAGAAAGAGATAGACTGTGAGTCAATATGAGTAAGTGATAATCTGGGATGAAAACAGAAAGAGAGAAAATAAAAGATGTGTGGAAGAGATTCACAGCCCTCTTAGAAGACGATGATTGGCAGATGTACATGCTACTGTATCACTGCTAACTTAAGCTGAAATATATGCATTCAAATATATGCATTTTTGAAATATATGCATGAATTTTGATTCATCATGAATGAGAAAAGTTATCTGTAGATGTTATTCCTGTTGAGTCTGAAACGTGTTTCATTAAAAAAAAAAAAGATTTTCTTTTACTAAACATTCATGTACATTCAGTGTAACCTGAAAATTAATAAAAAAAAAGCCAAACAAAAGTAAAATAATAAAAAAGTAAAAAAACAAGCCAAAGTCTCAAACCCTCATTGATGTTCTTTTTTCTGCTGTGGTTTTCTGCCACACCTCGAGAGCTGATACTTACGATGGTCCATTTGTGATTTTGATAAAATATAATATATTTATTTAAAACATCTCGAAAAACTGTGGGTGCATAGAACCCTATTGTAATTGCTCAGAAAATCATTTTATTGTGGCCTTCTGTGCGTTTTTGAGGGCCTAAACATGCTCACACGCACACGTCAGAACTGCTGAGAGTTAACCTTTGATTGGGGTTCGAAACGTGCTCTATAGCGCCGCCGTTTGTCATAGGCAAATGAAATTCAGCACAAACGTGAAGGTTATCAAGACTTTAACATAGGTAATAAGGATCGTGTTTTAAACTTGACAAGAAGTCTGTTATTTTGCATAAACCTCTAAAGATTACTTTTAATTTACAACCTCATACTTTCAAGTACTCCTCCAAGAGATTGTTTCTGTTCATCTCCAAACTCTACCAGTTTCATCTCAAAGCGTATGGGATGCTACATTGAGAAGGTTTTTGATTTTGTTAAACTGAAATTGAAAAATAAAATTATAAAATATAAAGAACTCTCCCATACAATGTCCAATTGGGATCAAACGTTAAGATATTATGCCAGAACATATCTCTATAGCAACGAACAATATCAGTTATAGCACCCCCAAGTGGTGACAATAAATACACCATTGGTAGTTTTGACATTTGTGATAAGAATATTTACCAATATAATAAAACAACAATATTCATTCTCATTCATTGCGCCACCTGGGAATCTGACTATTTATTTAGTGTTTTTTTTTTTTTAATTTGCCCAGAAAAGTTAACTGTTCATGCTAAAGTGCCTGAGGTGCGAGAGCAGTTTGATCGCAGCTTGCAACTTTAATTCATTCACCGTTTTTGATTTGCGTTGACTTGTGCACTAATGGGCCACCGTAGGGTACTGGAATAAAAAGTTTGGGGTATTTCTTGTTCAGTTTTTTTTCTTCCAGTGTTTTTCTCTCTCTTTCTGACGGTTCAAAATCATTGACATTAGGTTGAATGAAGACTAAATTAGCATTAGTGTATGTGTGACTGATGGAAGGTCTGTTTGGCTGTGAAATGCACCCTTCATCATAGGCCAAAGTGAGGTAGGAATAAGTCTAAAATATACACTACAATTATAATTAGCAAGAAAACTGTGTGTAACAGCCACGGTTCCAAAATAAGATGAAGGACCAAGTATCTTAAAAAGTCTTAAATGATTGTAACTAAATAAGATATTCATGAAGCAATCCTACCTTCTGCAAATGACTTCAAATACAACTTTGACGCTGTTTGCAAGATGCATCTTGCACTGGAACAACATGAGCATGACTAAAAGAATTTTCACGCTTGCTTTATGAAAGTATGTCTCCAACAACAGGTGCTCCTTGAGAAACCTCAGCAAGGCTTTAATATGGTTAAAAGCAATGGAAGTCTCCAGCTATGAACAGCTTGAAAGGTAAAATTCTAAGAGAAGAGAGTGAAAGTCACAGATGCTACCCAGAAATCTTGAAAGACCAGAGCAAAACAAAATGAACAAAAAGAACCTTTGAGCACAGGATGATGCTCAGTAAAAGGCTCAAGGGAATAGCTGTTGGTTCATGGAAGACCAGGGCAGCTGAAGAAGAGAGGCTGCAGGTGTCTTTGCCTGAGGGCGTAAGTGAGTGCTCCGCTGTGAGGGCACGCAGATGAACAGGTGCAGCATCCCATGTATCACTGGCACAGGCCAAAAGACACAGCATCCTGCCCCAGTGAGGAACGACCAAATGGGAATTTGGAGACAACAAAGTAAAACAAGGCAAGAGTAAACCAAGGCAACAGATAAAAAGAAAACAACCCAACTAGTCACAGCCAAATCTATTGATAAACTTCCATTGTTTGTCCTTTTCTCCTTTTTACTGATCTAGAACGTTCATGAATCATGCCCCTCCTCCATTCTAGAGTCAGAGCAGAGGTGCAGGGACACATTGTTTGTGAATGTAATTAACCTTATCGCCGCTGTGCAGCACTGACAGCATTGTTTCCTCAGTATTAGTCCACCTGAGAGAACTTGCCGCTCAGAGAATGCTACATCCATTCACATATTTGCTTAAAATAGAAGTCATTAGAGTTTTTTGCTTCTTGATACATTAAAATTAACTTGTATATGGAGTACCCATGCATTTAATCACATGCATGTGGGCAGGAGATAATCATAACTGGGGTTACTAAATTGTTGTTTGAGTAGATTGAAAGAATGACTGCATGATGTTACAGGTATAAAGCATACAATTACATTTTCAATAGTGTGATTTGTGGCAAGTGTGCCAATATTAACCAAGCCTTGTTAACACAATCTTCCAACCCGCTTATTCCCCTTCGGGTCACAGGGGTCCGCTGGTCGGATCTCCAGCACACATCGGGTGAGAGACACCCTGGACAGGTCGCCAGTCCATCAAAGGGCAATACACACATTCACACCTAAGGGGAATTTAGATTATTCTATTAACCTAACCTCATGTTTTTGGGCATGCAAGCACAGGGAGAACATGCAAACTCCATCACCTGCGAGCCTCAAACCGACAACCTTCTAACTGGAGGTTATGATCAAATATGTGTGTGCTCTTCTTTTTGTATGCTGGACGACTCGAGGGACAGTTATGTCACATTCCTCTTTTGACCCAACCCATCCATGTCCAGTACAGCTGATATAATCCACAACAGATCACCATGGTCCATCTCTAAGCAAATGCAAAACTAGACTGACTGTAGAAACATGGAATAGCCCAAGTTAGAGCAGATATAAAAATAACATGGTGGTAAATGTAAAATCAGTTGAATAAAGCACGTCATGTATGTCAAAGCATGAATACCTCAGGGGAAGTTGTCTGTTACTATGCCAGTACTCTGATAATGTGTGCACCTGGAATTTAGGTATGCACTAATTTCCATACACATTAAATATGTACATATTCTATATTCACATGCATCACTTTTTTTAGATAAGCATTTAACAGGAATAGACACCTGTGAGCTCAGCTATTTAATTTTATTTTAACTTGGGAATACTGGTGACAAATGCCACTAGAATATTAAAATTATTTTTTAGGTCCTTAATGGACAGAATAATGTGAAGTGCTAGTTTTGAAGTGCTATTGTATATGAGGTAGGGGTGGGCGATATCTCGATATTTAAAATATATCGAGATATTTTTTAAACTCGATATGAATTCTGGCATATCGTACATATCGATATAATGTCTATTTTTAATTTTCACCAATTTGCTTGTGTGCCTTCTCTGTGCTGTGCTCGTCCGCGCCTCCTTGCTTTTGTTCCCCCTCCCCTTGCCTGTCGTCTCAATCAACATGGCGGCGCCCGCAACCAGCCCGGAGGCTACAGAACTTGTTGCAAAAAAAGAACAGCTGGCTCCATTATATGGAAATACTTCGGTTTTAAGTCGTCAGACGAACAACAGACAGATGTCTACTGCCGTGAATGCCGTGAAAGTTTCTGCCAACCAAAGCTCAACTAATCTCCACAATTCTATAACGCGGAGTGTAGAATATGAAAGACAGAGCGCAAGGTGGTGTAGCATCACAGAGTCCGTGGCATTTCACATAGCGGTGGACATGGCACCCATATCCGTCGTTGAACAACGTGGCTTTAAACGTACGCTAAAAACACTTGATCCCAGTCAGATACAGTTTACCTAGTCGGCATTACTTTTCGAGACAGGAACTCCCGCGATTGTACACTACAGAGAGAGAGCGCGGCTTGCTGCTGAATTGGAAAAGGTTACTTACAACAGAGGTCCTGCAAAGATGAGCTTGAGTTGAGTTGTTTTATTTTTGAATGAAAAGAAGGCAATGTGTATTATCTAACAGTTAAATTATCATTTATGTTATCAGGGATTTTTTATATCCTAAATGTTACAGAAACACTTTGTCCCTTCGCACTGCCTTTTCTTTTTTTTTGTTGTTTTATTTTTGAATGAAAAGGCAATATGTATTTCTTTATTGTTTTATAATATGTATACAAGGATTTCTGAAAGAAAGTTTGCAGAAGCACCTCTGAGCTTCAATAAAAAACGACTTTGAAATTTGTAATATTTGTTTTTGCAGTAGTTTTTTTTTTTTTTTTTGGGGGGGGGGGGTTAAATCCTGTCGATATCGAGATATATCGTATATATCGAGATATAGCAAAATATATTGAAATATATTTTTTGCTTCATATCGCCCAGCCCTAATATGTGGCAAGACGGCAGATTTGTGAAAACACACCCAATGGATATTAATCAGGTGCTACACAAAAAATATAAACCTACTGAAATTGACTTTTGTAAATGATACTATTATTTCTTTAAATTCATAAAACTTGTCAATTTAAATATGCAAAACAAGTGGTCTGAACTAATTAAAATCACAACTTTGAACTAAGTTTTTCAGAACTTAGAAACTGGAGTTGACCTCAATTAAAAAAAAACAATTGGGACTATTTTGGCCTATAAAAAAATAATAATATAATATAACTAATACATTGTTAGTATTAGAATTAATATTAAGCTTAATGTTTGCATTTTCCTGATGTTGATGTAAGAATAAATTGTACGCAATTTTTTTTCTTTTTTTTGTCGTACATTTTTTTATGACAAGATTATTGATTTGTGCTACTATCGAACTCTAAAGTATTCAAAGCCCATGATTTTTGATGGATAATACGATCAATGAGCTTCACACTTTGCAATATTGAATGGTAGTTTGAGCATAATAAAGCAAGGAGGCGTGCTGCCTGCTTGCCCCCAATAGTTTTTACATTTCAATCTCTAGTCAAGGACTCAAGACCAAAAAAATATCAGATAAACAATAGATAAAGTCAAAGAAAATCGTAACAATCTGATATTTGGTTTCTAGGATATTCACAACAGAACACCACTTTAAACAGCACATTTGTCTTGGAGTACAAGGTGGGCTAGGGCGAGGGAGGGGGTAATTGTAGCACACAACTAAATCTGGAACAAAGAACACAGAAATGCACAAGCAAGCATAATGAATTAATGTCTAGCTTCATCAAAGATGCAATAGTCACAAAGAGTGCTAATTAAATCAGCAAATGGCTAATGCTACATCTTTATGAGTATCTTAAAATGCTAATTTAAAAAATGCAGAGACAAAGTTCCTTTAGTGCTCTAGTCTAACGCTCAACACTGCACCTCTGGGTTCTTCTGGAAGAGATACAAGCCAATTAAAACACCCCCTGAATACTGGACAGCAGCAATTAAGAATGCCCCAGAATGCCTCATTCTACCCTCACAACATCCTCTCTCCTCATCATTCCCTTGATTTCTTCAACTTTCTGCTCCATCTGTCATTTGATTCTTTTATCTTCACCTTCCTCCTTAATTGGGTTTGTGCGAGATCATGTTTTATCTCCCAGCAGTATCAAGGGCATTTTAAGAGGCATTTGGCATTGAAAAAATAAACTCCACTACTACAAACAGCAGTGTTTGTGCACATCAGAGAATCTCATTTAGCAAACGGAGCCAAATACGAGCACAAACATGCTTGTATTATGTGATAACGAAAAAAAGGCACTGATAACATAAAACTGAACCCCAATGACCTTTGCAGCACTTTCGGACTCAACCAAAGGCATTAAAACACAACATTAGCATTGCCATTTTCCTCCAAATGGAGCTAGAAGAAATGATGGGCTACATCCATAAAATATGAAAATATAATACAAGTGAAAATCATTAGTAAAATATATTCTCACGTCTGCGATGGACTTGTGACCTGTCCACGGTCTACCCCTGCCTCTTGCCCAATGTGCGCTGGAGATAGACCCCGGCAGACCCCCGTGACCCCAAAAAATAAGCAGGTTGGAAAATGAATGAATGAATATTCTCATGTTGTATTAAGTTTAATTTAATTAATGATTAATTTAATTAAGGATTTCTTCCTTTGCAAAACTTGCAGTAACAGAAAATTCTGGTTTTGGAAAAAGGTTAAATTAGTGCACAAGTACAGCCATCAAATCAACTCCAGTACAGGATTAGTAACTTAGATTCTTTAGGTACATTTTAACATTCATTAGAGATAAACTCTCTTTGCAAAAAATGATTTTTTTATGTTGTTTTTTTACTTTTATTTTATATCTATCATAGTTATTTGTCATTATTAATAGGACGGTAGGGATTGACAAGGAGTGAATGGAACAGAGAGAAGGGAAGGGCTGAGAAATTGGGACTTGGGACTTGACGTTGACTTGCCCTGCCCTGCCTTGAGACTTTTCTCAGTCTTGCTATGCTTTGACTTGGGACTTTCCTTGGACTTGTTCTGCGTTGTCTAGAGACTTCAGTGGGATTTGCTCTGCCTTGACTTAACAATTGACTTTGACTGAAGACTTGACTAGGACTTGCCCTGCCCTGAGTTGGGGACTTGCACTTACCCTGTGTTAACTTGAGACTTGATTCAGACTTGCCCTGCCTAACTTGGACATGTCCTGACTTGGCTTGAGAATTGACTTGGACTTGCCCTGCCTTGACTTGGACTTGCCTTACAAACACTTGAGTTGGACTTGTCCTGACTTGGCTTGAGAACTGACTTGGACTTGCCCTGCTTTGACCTGAGACTTGCCTTACTATGACTTGAGACTTGACTTGGACTTGCCCTGCCTGCAAGTTTGCAGCCGCGAATACAAGAGGTATGTTGAGACTGATGGATAGACCATCAAATAGAGTTAGACTATGGGGGAAGAAAACAAATCAAACATGAACAAGACCATGAGTCACACCAAAGAGAAAAATGAGTAAAACGACAGTAATAAATCTAAGAAGAACAAAAAGAAGTCTGTCTGTTCCATTAAGATTGATGGAAGCAAACAAAAAAGATGTAATGCAATCACTGATAAACCATAACTTGAAGAATGGAAAGCAAAGCATTCCATTTGATTATCCTTCAAATTAATATATTTAATTTATTTACTAGTATCATCATATCTGCCAGGAGGGCTTCAAGTGTTTAAAAGTGCCTAATGCCTAAAACCAGCAGAGATTACACCTGGGGCTCAGGGAGGGTTAATGGCTGAGAAACTTATCATCTCATGACAAAGAGGCAGATAAGCTCCAGCTCTCAAGCTATGAGCATGGAAAATAAATTAAAGCCAGTCCACTAATAGCCTGCTAGCTAAGAACTGATGACACTGCTACTTCAGTGATCAAAGCATAGAAAGTGCATATTAAAGCTCTGTTTTTATGTCTTCACTGGAGAACACTTGTCACCATAGAGACAAAGGGAAGGCAAGCTTGTCCCCTTTGTAAAATATACAAGCAGAACTCTAAACAGACGTGAGGACGACAGTGGTGTGAAACAAAGCATGCTGCACTTCTCCAGCAGAGCACCACTGAAGCTAAACACACTTTTAAAAGAGCCATGATCGGTTACACCACTTAATCATGCTGCTCCGTAAATGATGCATAACTAATTCAGAAATGGCATCAGAACCTTCATCACTCAGCGCAGAACAAATGGGCAGCCAGAAAAGTGATTTTCCACTCCAGATCTCTCGATATAATGTCAGCAGTCTTTGACCCTCACTGCTTTAAAGTAAGGGCATTTACGTCTAGTCAAGGTTTTCTTTCAGATTCCTTGCATGTGACATTCAAATCAAGGGAATACTCTTTTTTAGGTCAGTTCAGTATATCGCATTAACACCAAGCTTACAGAAGGTTCAGTTATGCCCAATAAGGGTAAAAATACATGACCCCCTGTTGTGTTTTGACGGCTGCCCACAGACAAAGAAATGATCTACAAATGTAAAAGTGGGATTATTTCAGCAGAGACAGAATGACAATAAAAAGTATAGAAATTACAAATACTTCGATGAGATTTTCACCATATTTGAAAATGAGTATACACAGGGACCAAAAGTAAAGCCACTCTAGCAGGATAAACAATTATTGAAAATACTAAAACAAATATTTAGCTTTAAATAGAAATAAATCAAAAACATTGTTGCATAATACATGCTTTTTAATCTAAAAAAATAATAAATACAATGCAACATAAATATATATATCCGGACAAAATTATGAAAAAACAAACAAAAAAAACAAGTGCTTTTGGTAAAATAAGACGTAATAACAAGTATTAATCAACTACTCAGTTTAATAACAGTAACACTTTTTAGTCAGGCAAAACTAAAAACCAAGCAAATTTCTTGCAATTTGTAAAATACATTTTTTTGTTTGATTTGTGGGGGTTGTTGAGTCAATTGATAGAATCTCAATCAGATCAATAATAATTTTATTATCAAAATGATTGACAGGTTGGCATTTCATAACGCTCATGGACTAGATTTAATTTTGCATCTAGCCGGATGTTGAATAGAGCGTTATCTTCTTACCTTTCGTAAAAGACACTCATCCTTAGAAGCATCCAATTCCACACACTTTTATGGCCAAGAACAAAGAACTGTCTGAGGAGGTCAAGGACTATATTGCAGACATAGACAAGGCTGAAATGAACTAAAAGACCATTGCCAAGCAACCTAGTTTGAAGATAACAGTTGGTGAGAAATTCAAATGGAGGAAACACCAAGAAAGTTTTCTTGGTGACTTAATGTGGAGCTACAATATACAAGCTTGAAGGTTACAGACTGCTTCCTAAAATAGGTTAGAAAGCAGCCGGAACAATGTGGGAGGTTCTTGTCAATGATCTCAAAGCAGTGGAATACAGGGTCACAGAGAAAACAATTGGTAACACAGAACTGGGTGAAAGTGTTGCCATGACATTAAACTTCAATTTGGTTTTTGGAAGTGTTTGGAAAAGGATCCAGGGTTCCCTTTTGGGTCTACCCACCCAAAAACACCACATCCACAATCTATAACTTTCGAAGTTATTCAAAGAAAGGCCACATGTCCCAAAACACACCTTCAGAGTGCACTACAGGCATGAAACTTCGGTGAAGTTGTGAACCATCAAGGCCTTCCCAGATTGAGTGCATGCAGAATCAGCAATATTAAAAAAAAGCTCTCTTAATGAAATTGCACAGTCCTCTGGTACAGTCGATGCTAATAATTGATCCAATTACAATGATGGGCAGGATTCTGTGACACAAAGTAAATATCCATGCAACTCAGTGTCCTGCGAGAGTAAAGTAATATAAACTGATTTATTTGACATTCAGCTCAGTCAATTCTACATCTGCCTCTGTTCCTACAAACAAAACAAACAATGGAAGCCCAATACTTTCTGCTGATTGCAACAGAAACTCGATGAAAAAATATGACATGACAAGCTTTTGTGAAAAATGAACCATCCTTTTTTAACCTTTAAATAAAGAGTATTGTTGAAACGTTCATCTAGAGTCTCATCAAATGCAACTGAATTTATGGGTTGATATCACAATTGAAGCATCTATTGTATGACATCTTCCGCGTTCTATAAGCGATGCATTGTCCGAAAGCCATTGCAACAGGCGTCCCGAGGGACAGCACAAGTCTGACTGTAATAAGTCCCATTGTCTCACGTTCAGTGTGGCTTCAATAATTAATGACCTTTAAAGGAAGATAGACATTGCCACCTCCTTGTGCCAATATGGTGGGAGGAACCATCGCATGGCTTGAGGAGCAAGCTGGATGCATCTAAGAGGATTACCTCTAATGAGATGAATATCACCAAAGACATCGAGATTGATTAATATTGAGCCAGAATGAGAAGTGTTTTTGAAAGACAAACGAGAGGAGAATGTATGCAAGCACACGTTCACAAATCTCTCAAGCCCTACTTCTGATTGGCGAGATTTTACAATTCATTTCATTTCATTATGAGCTAAAACATCTAAATTGAGCTTGAGAAAAGCCACGGCTTTACCAGATCTCAGTGGAGACAAAGCAGCCAGGATGTTCGTTTTCGATTGGCGGCTGGTATGGCTCAGTGCAGCTGTTTGTTAGCTAATAGAGACTTCTCTGTACATGAACACTCACTGCACATTAATGTATTTATTTGGCAGTTACCCAAGGGCAAGCTGTAGGCTGTTGAACCATGGAGCTTAAAGCATGGAAGAAAGGATGGAGAGGTTGTCAGGGGCCAGGTGAGCCACACAGAGCGATTTTAAAAGGGCTCACGCATCACATCTGACAGTGATGTCAGCAGAAATGGGGCTCACAGCTCAGTTGGTGGTCCATAAGCATTCAAAGCCTCTTAAGATCTTGTAGAGCAATAACAAAAATTAAACTTTTTTTTATATTGGCATGTAAGGTGGCAAGCATGTTTAACAAAGGATTAGCTTCAAGTCCTAAACAACTAAGTGAAATGCTGTCATTGATTTTTAGAATGGGCATGTTTTAATATATAAATAAAAAAAAAACACACACATCCGCCCAAATGTTTTCATAATAATTTGATAATTTGATTAGTCTAAGTTGTTAATCTTTGACAATTAGGGTTTACTCACACAGGGCATTTGGTCCCTTGAACTGAGCCCAAGCCAAAGTGCATATAGTACACCCTTAGAGGTGAAAAAATAACAAATAAAACAAATAAAATGTTAAATATCCAATTTTGTTTTTCAAACTCAGACCATTTCAGATAGTAAACCAGCTACAGCAGATTTATGAAACTATATCATTTAGTTTCAGTCTGATCTTTTTTTTTTTTTTTATAATGTAACAATTTCAATTGTACGATTTAATTGAATTCTGGCTTTTATAAAATACTTAACCAAAACTATCATTCAATCTACACAACTGGTTTGAAGATTCTACATTTGACCGTTTGATTTTGCTTCTAAGAATAAATTAACTGCTGCTGTATATGATGAAAGACACTGCAGTTTCGTTTGTGTGATAACTAATAAATTCTTCTTATGTACTATTACTAAGAAAACATAGTGGAAAAACCCTTATAAGCAACTAAGCCAAAGCATAGCTTACGGTAGAAATCATAAAGTGCAACTCTTAGCCATTCATGTAGTTTTAGTTTACTAAAAGGCAAATTACTACTTACATTTAATGTCATTAATACATAATCTACTTATAATCATAATTACACTTACTATCGTTGTTTTAGCAAAATAATCTAATTTTTCTCAGAGTTTCTTCAGAATTCCAAAGACATGTATTCCACACAATGCAACTAAAGACAGCTTACATGTGTGGCTTAATTCCAGTACCAAGAGAACAGCTGTAGCGCTATGAGGCAAAATGAATTGCACTTGTAATCAATAGTGTCTTATATAATATGAATGTAAATGTGTAACACTGAATCCAGAAGGGTGAGAGAAGCGTATCAATAATGCTTGCAGAAATAAGAGGATTGATTGAATAGCCCCTGAGAGATTAAATGAAGACTGAGATTATGAAGCTTGCGTGCCAATCTATTGGGTCTATGAGTGTTCGTGTGAGCTTTCAATATGCCCAAATGCTCGGTCGAAAGGTGAGGCATAATCCACCGGGAAGAGCTTTGTTTGAAACGAATACGTACTATGATGACTATGAAGACGAATGTGGTTTCGCTATTTTTGGTTTTATTTAGATGAGACAACTTCCAAAATAACTAAACAATTATAAACATATATACAGTAGATAGCTTCCCTGCTAAAAGAACTGAGCAATGGACTGGTAATAAATGGACTGGGATTTGAGGCAAAGCAAGTATTCCAAGAGCTTCTGCAAGGGTTCAGTATCTGTATCTTCAAAAACACCTGTCTAAAACAAAAAAATTCTGTTCAATTTGTCACACAGAAAAGACATCTAGGAAGATCTTGGAGGTTCAAGGAACTAAAAAAAAAAAATCCTGCCACCCTGCTGCCATAATGATGGAAGAGTGAGAAACTGGAAGCATGACAGAAGTGCAGAATATTCTGCCTTGGTTTAATAGGTGAGCTTCACAGACATTTTGAGAACAACAATCACCTGCCATCCGTGAGGATGTGAGTCTTTTTCTTTGTGCCACATGATCCTCATTCGCAGCGAGTTCAGACGGATAGATGATAGGGCCAGGAAATGGAACAGTTTAAGTGTTTTTTCTCGGAAGAGCATTGAGATTCTGGGGGTGAAAAGAGGATAGCTACGAGACAACAAAGGGACATGACGCTGAGCTTCTTCTGCACTGCTCTATTCTGCGGAAAGTCTGTAATTGGCAATTAAAGTAACTAACCACAGTGCAAGTCTTGCAGTGAAAATGGGCTCACGGAACTAAGTAGGAAGCACTTACATGCAGCAGTTTACGACAGGTCAGTGAATAGCCCGGGTAGTGAACGTACTTTTAAACAATTTACTAATATTGGATTCATTAGGTTACCAGAGAGAATCCATTATACTCAATGGTTTAAATTTGAACTGGATTGGTTTTTCTCTGAATGATGACATTTTTTGCTTCACTTCAACTTCTTCTTTGTTAACTTTCAAAATGACTTCAATTTCTTCTGCCTGAATTATTTCCTAGCCAGCAGGCTCTTAAAAAGGAATAATTTACCTGTTCTGTGCTCACTGTGAATGCAGCATATAGGCTTTTATACTTTGAATGTCAATGGAGTCTAAAATAGGTCGACTAATGCATAGATTTCCCCCACGTAATATGAGTGAAATGTTGTGCTGAATAAAGGAGAGACAGATTATACAAAGAGCAAGAGAGAGAAAGAGAGTGAGATCTTTTTCAAAATAAAGCATTGCACAGGTTCAGATTTATTTGTAGTGTAATATTTAAATTGGAAAAATTAAATAAAAAAAAAAGAGCTTACTATTTTGGGAAGGTTAAAAAAAATGTATTCGTACTATAACATTTAAAATTTTTTAGAACTTTAGGTTTTAAAGGTCATTAGTTCTAGTTATTGCTTTTTTGAGTGCCTGACTAGTGGAAGACAACAATAAGCCTTACGTAAATTATTTCTATGTAAGGTATTGCATTTTCTTAATTTAGTAAATTAATTTTAATCCTATTTCAATATTCAGCTAGTATTTACAATGACAAAAATTATGGTTATAATTAATTATTATTTGTCTGGGTTGTGGCTTCCTTCCTTCCTTTCCATAATAATTGGGCGGGGGGGGGGGGGGGGATAGCATATTCCACACACATCACCATACTGTCTTTTTTTTTTCTTCACCATGTGGCCTTTATGAACATTAGACAATGCAATGTAGTCCCCCACCCCACGGACACGGACACGCACATACACACACACACACGCACGCACGCACACGCACACACACACACCCTCTAAACCAAGGGCAACACTTTAAAACTTTAACAAAGCCTTAGCTACTTTTAAATACATGACTCAGCAAAAGTTGTGCCTATTTTAATAACAAAGCCTTCTTCCTCCAGTACTGTATGTGTCTGCTTTCTTCTATTATTAACGAAAACCCAAATCATTCCCAACGCCAGCGGCTTAACACACAGTGGCTCCCACTCTAGCCCATTTCAAATCCATGGCACTCACCCCCTGCCTCATCATGCCCCACTTTTACTAAAGAGAGAAGCAGAGACCTTCAGATATCCCCTGTCTGCAGAGGAACGAGTAAAGTCTCTTCGACTTTATGCCGTTTGATCTTTAGCCACGGTGCTGCAGATCTATTTCTGGACACCCTCACCGTTAAAGTGAGGATTTCATATGGTTCAGAATAAAAAAAGAGACGCCAGTGCAGGAAGATGAGAAACATGGAGACAGAAATATTCCTGGAGGTGATTGACAAATAAATCTGCAATTAAATAATAGCAGAAAATAAAGTATTTATTATTATTTTTATTAGATGTCTGACGATAATAATAATAAAATAAACTAAAACAGGGCGGCACGGTGGCGCAGTGGGTAGCACTGTGGCCTTCCAGTTAGATGGTTGCTCTCCGGTGACCTTCCTGGAGGGAGTTTGCATGATCTCCCTGTGATTGCGTGGGTTTCCTCCAGGCACTCCGGTTTCCCCCACAATCCCAAAAACATAGACAACCTGAATAATAAGTATGTTCTGCATTACCAGTACATGAAAAAAATCATTTAAAGTTTATTTAAAATTGCAATAATAAATTGCTTTATGTCTCAAACATTTCGGGGGAAAAAAACTGTGAAATTACTCAAAAATAAACAAAATGATGGCTGCCTTAAAACGGTTTTAATCATAATACAGAGAGTTGCAAAATGAGCAGAGGGTGAAATGTTCACAGAGGCGAAAAGAAACAATAAATTATTACATACTCAGGAAAATGTCCCTGAGCTGCAGAATCAAAGGGAAGAGAGGAACAGAAAGCAGAGACTCATGGCTCTGGTAATGTGTTGTGACAGTAATCAGCAGCTCCTCATCCAACAGCGCTGCTTGAAAAGGAGAAAGGAGGTGAAACAACAAGCCAGTATGCTGTCGCTCCCATGTGGCTAGATTTTTGCCCTTGCAGTCTTTCTCTTTTATGGCATACTTAGAGATGGATCAGTGTGTCTTCTAAAAAACAGATGGGAAAATAAAGACAAATTGTGGTCGTGAGCCTCAATAGACCCATCTATAAATCAAAATAAGAAACAAACAGAAAGCCTGGTCCAAATCAGCCTAAACAAAGGAAAAAAATATGATTCCTACTAGATTTTACTGTAATATCCACTTTGATGTAACTTAAATAATGCAGTCCTTGAGATTCTATGGGAACAGTGAGAATTGTTGGATGCAATGCCAGTGTGGCAGACCGACCAATATTCAGGCGTGGCATTGACTAGTGACGGCCACACTGATTTGAATGGAGTTTCTTCTCGACAAATACAACAAGAGCATAGGAGTTTCCTTCAGAACCAAAATTAAGAATGACCCACAAAGATGTGGTACACACATTCATCGTTCATTCACTAAAACCGCAAGTGTTTGTTTGTCACCGCAGAGAACTTTCCAGCATCACTATGGCAGCCTCAACTTACAGTACATCAGGAGGCCAAACATACTGTGCAAAAATAATGCAAGTTGTGAAAGGTAACATTTCCTTTTTCCATCCATATCTAAAATCCTTTTGCATACACAGTAAAATCCTAAGAGTTAAATAAACTCTACTCAGAGTGTATTTGGTCCCACTCTATATAGAGTTAAACCAACTCTGAAGGAGAGTTATTTAAATAAGTCTATTTGAACTAAACAGTCTATTTTTGTCTGTTTTTACTCTTTCTGGAGTGGACTTGGTCCCTCTCTGAATAGTTAATATTTAGTTCGCATTCTCCATGCAGATTTGGAAAAACATGAAGAAAATAGATTATTAAATTACTCTTTCTCAGATTCGGTTTAACTCTATATAGAGTGGGACCAAATATACTCCGAGTAGAGTTAATTTAACTCTGAGGATTTTACTGTGTAGAATAAAAGACATAGTACTAGATGCCTGTCACCTTTGTAGCTCTTGCCCCTACCAAAATTGTCAAGTAATTAATGTCAGCTCGTGGTTTTGGAGCCCCATCGTTACTCTTTTCGAGCAACAGGCAAGGGATACACCCTAAATATAGTAGAACAGTCCATAAAATTCCAGAACTTGTCTAGTCTGCCAAGGATGTTTACATTTCAATGATCACACAGACGTGAATCACACATCTCTTGATAAGTTGAATGCTTGATATGCCTAACAACACCAATTTTTATTATAGTTACATTAGAACCTATAGAAACATTGTTCTCATTACAAAAGTATGAAAGAATGGTTCAAGTGCAAGTAATCAGGAGGAGGATTTGTTATTTTTCATAGTCTTCTTCTCTAAAAAAACGTGAAAATCCATTTAAACCGTGTTCAAATAATGTTAGCTTGGCAGAGCACCCATGAACAAACGTTAAAGACCTATTAAGTAGATTCCAGCAAACTTATAAATTGGTGATTTAATTGTTTGTTTATCTGTGTGCTTTTAATTTAGAATAAAAGTCATCAACGAAAGAGTGATGAAAAGAAGGTGAAATACGAATTTGTTCAAACCAAAAGTTTCTGGATTGAAGCACAGGATCTGGGAGGGGGAGACTAAGTCATCCATTAGCCAAGGGACAGGAGGAAATGTATCAGAGGCTTTAGAAGTTGGATCAAACAACCTCTAGATTAAAATTTGGAGAGTGGAAAGTGGATATAAAAACATCATTTGTTGAAGTCTAGAGTAAACCAAAATACATATGGAAATCTTTTTGAATGATTATTCAATGATATAACTTTGAAATGATTAAAAATCTTGCCTTTCATGGCTCCTCAAGAATACAGACGTGACTACAAATGTAACAAAAGATGCTGAATATTGGAAACCACCCGGAGTAACTGAAAAAAAGCGTTTATATCACAGCAATTCTTTTTACCAGACCTGAAGTGATCACATTTTGAAAAGTTGGTTAGACCCTAAACATTCCAGAGTCAGGTGCAATTAGCCCCAAGAACATTTGTGAGATTTTAAAGTTCTGAAACTCAGAGCCATAAACTGATGAGCAGACACATCCATTAATGAACAAAGGAAACAAGGTGAAAGGTCGTATAATTAATATAACAAATCACTTGCTCATCATCGAAGGTGAAGTGAGTCATTTCTGTTCCGTAAGCTGTGTCAGACTGAAGTGCAGCACAGCTGCTGACATCCATTAAATGAAATAACCCACACAAAAACACTTTGACATTCACCTGACAAGACAATGCTCTTGAGAATAGAGCACATTAGCCAGGAGGAATAGCCTGCAATACATAAATATCTATAGACAGGGAGTTAAAGTATAGGAAAGAGACTGGGGAATGGAGACCAAGGGCACGTTTAGTGTCTGACCTTCAAACTCCTCTCTGTCATGATGGGGTAAAGGAGCACGCACAACTTTGATTGAAGTCTGTGATTATTAAATGGAGTCTTTGATTTTCCTCAACCAAAAAGCTTATGACATGAGTAGATTTTCAGGCAATGTTGCATAGATTGTAGATGGGAATATATCAAACCATATGCACAACCTCTCCATCTAATTTGCAGAGCATATGAGACATGCATGGCAGTGTAAGAAGGAGGTTGCCTTCAGGCGGCCTTCACTGCAGCAAAGCCTTGAATAACTTTCAATGACAGCAACAGTCTGAGAAATCACCACCAAAGACTGATTATTTAGCAAATATATGTTTCTATTGGTTCACAAACTAAAGTGTGTTATCAAAAAGATCTGAATTCTTCCAAATTCTGTGTTTGTAGAAAAGAAATGTCTGGTTTTAAGGTTTTCACTTTCCACATCTGCAAGGTTGTGTAATTCAGGACAGATGAGAAGACATAAAACAAACTTGCTACCGGTAAAAGTAAAAGAAGAGCAAATTGATGATGAGGCCAAAGCAAAGTGCTGCACCTGTGTCAACACGGCTCCATGGGTTATATTTACTGATGCATCATTCATTTCTTTCAGAGTGCTGCCTGCTTCAGGTTTTCAGGAAAGATGAAAGAAGGCAGAAGGTTTTGGACGGAGAGGAACTGTTTAACCTGAGGGCGGCCAGGAAAAAGGAGCTTGTTTAAAGTTCACTTGATGTTCTTGTAAGGACAGGAAAGAAAGAATCACTCAATCCCAGTGATCTGTTTTAGTCAACATGAAAAAAAGAGAAGATGGTTCAGTCACAACATACATGTTTCAAATAGTCTCAGGCTAAACAATAAAACCATGTGTTGACCGCTTTTTGCATTATTTAAATCATTAGACACTTTATGCAAAAAACTCATTCCACAAGGCTGGAGGTATAGCCATATTGGTTACAGATATTCTATCTTAACTTTGCAAAGGAAATGAAAGAAAAATAAAATACACTGGAAAGAACATCTGATTTTATTTTCAAAAATATTATTTCAATTGTCAATGCTGAATCACAAAATGTGTTCCACTACAAAAACGAAAAATAGACCCTTCTCACATGCAGCTTCTGTTTTATAACCCTCCCTCATTTTGGGATGACTGAGCAGCTGTCGGTAAAATCAGTTTGTCAAAAATCAGTGTCTATCAGTAAATAAGACGAGTGGAATGAAAATATGTACAAATGGGTTTTTGAATGTAATTGGCTGTTTACAATGAAAGGGACCAGGAGCTACACGACAGATCTTAAGAGTTAACTTGTTGCATTAACAATGAGAATAAATGTGTGGAAAGCCCACCTCGTCACAGAAATGACAATTATTTACGTGAAGCCCTGACAGATAATGCACTTTCTGTGCATGTGTTGAAGTTGCAATAATACAAATAATATTCTACATTTTTAACCGGCAAAAAACAACAACAAATAAACTACTAACCACCACAGATCAATAATCACAGTGGAAATTTTTTCCCAAAAACTTATCTGTCTATGTTAAGGTATATGATCTTTAAAAAAAGTAGTGACTCCATTTATTTAGACAAAAGAGCCAGCAATAAAGTGATGAAACAACACTTAACAGACCGTTGCATTAAATCTCTGATTGGTTTTAAATGGGTCATGAACCGAGAAGCCAAAATGTGCTTGATCTTTTGACATAAGAGCTGATGCAACATTTCTTTCAGGACTGAAAATTGAGTTTTTAAACTGCTTTCATCACAGGCAGTGTTGAAATGACCCGAGTTAACGGGTCCTGTTTACTCCTCTGCTAGTGACACACTATATACATATGTAGCTCCACGTTCTCTCTTGCCAATGTATCAGTCAAACAAAGAGAAAGTTGTCACTAGCTGCACCAAATCATTTTAATATGCCAAATTGGGGCCTGGCTAACTTTATTTCTTTCAATTATTTTTCTACTGGAAGCTATAATTACATTGTGTGTCTATTTGGTTTCTAAAACACAAACAGCTTATGAAAATTCTGAAAGAAAAGGTACAGTTATACTCCAAACATATTTTTGCTGGGGTTCAATGCTCGAAATGGATTAGAACTCTTGAAAAACAGAGCACTTTATAAACACACTTCTTTTTTTGCAATCGGCAAATAGCTTCAAGGCACTTGAGCTGAGTGCTGCGGTGAAATGGACGGTAACATTAGCATTAGATGAGCTGCAAATTGGCATGGGTATAAACTCAAACTGCACGGATGGTGAAATTTGCTGTAAGCTATATAAGATGCAGGACTGGTTTACTGGACTCTGTTTAGAGGTGTTCTTTTATCACACCTCCCATAAGAGTGTTTCAGCAAGACACGAGCAGTTAATCTTGGCCATTCTTGGAGGATAAAGAATGGCTGTTCTGTAATGTTGTTTACTTTCACAGCATTTATCAGACTGAATGGTCAGTTTTGGAATCGTGAAGATATAAAAGCATAGGAATTAATGTAATTTCCATTTTACTTTGTATGAGTGTAGTGTATGTTTAAGAAAACAAGAAGAAGTGGATTACCACTATGACCATTCAGGTATTGATGCAAGTATCTTTATCCAAAATGACTTATATTGCAAAAAACAAACATATCCCATCAAACTCATGATCTTGGAATTACTAGTGGCACTTATTAATCCAATGGAAAAACTCTTTTCATAATCACAGCAGCTTCTGTCTGGCTAAAGCGCATATTTCCACTTCAATGTCACGCCAATGGGGAAATTTACTAGAGCATCAGTACTCTGCCTTAAAAGAAAGAACATCAAAAACTAAAAATGGATGCCATGTGTTTTGTCCATGTACATTTTATGCATTTGCATACTATGTTCCTTGACTTGTCATCATAACTGCAATATATTTAAACTGTGAGGCAGCCATTAAAATGTACAGATGATGGGACATAAAATGAGAACATAATGTGTCTTTATGTGTTCTCATAAATAGCTGTAGAATGTGTTATGCCGAGAAGAACATTTTATCCATTTCCACATTCTAATTTCAGAAAGATCCAGAACAATCCTGAACCACAAAACAGAAAGAAGCACAGAAGCAGATTTATGGAGGATGGTTTTCCCTTGTGAAGGCAGTGTTTATCATCAACCCAAGGCTTCATGAAAAACAAGCGAGACAGAGCATACACGGCAGCAGGAGGAGATGGCACACAAAGGCTTGGCTGTGATCCTGCTGGCTTGTCGCTGAGTGGGATGGTGGAGATGGATTTTCAGGGAGATCTAACTTAGAGGGTCTGCACCGACCCACGATTGTCATGCTAAAGTGAAATCCTTCAAACGTCTGCTCAGAAAACCACTTGGGACAGAGATCTCTAATGCTGAACAGCTGCAGGAGCATGGATGCCTACCTGCATTGCAAATGATGTGGAAAATGAAACACGCTGGGTAAATGCAAAATAATTACATGGCTGTTTTGGATTTTGGCAAAACACACCTAAAGCTAGAGGGATTTCAGCTTGTTCCTCAGATACATGATTGATTTAAAATGAAGACTGTAAACTATTTTATTAATAATAATAATTGAAGAGGGTTATTATAAAAAGTAATTGAGAAAATCTGTTTTACCACACAGCAAGCATGCTAAACATTTAAGGATAAAGTAAGTTATATTGCAATTGTAGTTAATTCTTGATGCTTTGCTGCTGTGATAACAGTAATTATTTCAAAACACAATTATATAGTCACATAAAAAAAAACACACAAAACGATGGTTTTATGAGTAAAAAAAATATGTATTTAAGAGCAACATGTAGGAAATGCAATCCACGTAATCCCCTGATACATCGAGAGGCATGGAGCCGTGTACATTTCAAATAGTTAACATATGTAACTGACTGTAGATTTCCAGCCAGAAAATTTGCATTTGACTGGAGTTGCAGCCCACAAATAATGTTTATGTGACATTTTGTGTTTTGGCCAAATTAACCACACGTCAGTTATTCTACACAAATAGAGTTTCAACGTCCATGCTGCTAGTATCCTATAAACCAGGGGTCCCAAACCACCTACGAGATGCAAAATTGCCATATGGAACAAAAAGATATGCCTAAAGAACATTTATTATTGAACAGCCTTGAAATAAAAATAAAATACATAATTCTTTCATCTTCTAATCCCACTCATCCAAGCTTGGGTCACAGGGGTCTGTAGGCATTACTTCTACAAGGAGCAGGAGATAAACATACAAACTCCACTCAAAAACCATCCTGGACAGGGATGACCCTGTATCCCTGTAGCTAAGAGCCATTGTACTTCCATATTTAAACCATCTTCTGAGATGATGAAAAATAAAAAGAAGCTTAAGATATTATCTATACTTCATTAAACCAACTGTCAGCATTAATGTGCCTTGGCAACATTCACCTGGGCTGTGCTGGGCCGTTTGTTTGATAAATTTCACTATAAAAGTGCACACATCCTAATAAGAATTTTAAAAGGCTTTACTTTGAATTACCTCAACCTCCTTTGCAGTTAAAATGGAATTGAGTGGAGCATTGAGACACTGGAGCCAAGAAGTGTTCTTCCAAAGCCTTAGCCAGATTCGATCCTCCCTGCCACATGGGAGCATAAAGCACTGCACAAGGGCAAGTTAAGCAGAAGCCAAAAGCTGTAAATGAAACCTGTTACACAGAGTCCTATACACTTTGGAACTCAGCATTATGTTCAATGCCAGTGCCCTTCTCTTAGGTTCATATTTTGTACAATAGAGCAGCAAAGCCATTGTCCGGTCGACAAAAACATGTATAAAGTGTTGATTGAGTATAAAATTAACTCAAGGTTTTCATATAATGAATAAACTTTTGTATAATAACTGACTTTATTCCATAGCTTTACATGGTGAAATTAAATATTTGTTATTGTACTGCACCACAGTTATCTACAACTAAAGCCTTACGAAAGTTCATTTAACAGATTTGAATAAAGGATTTTATTTTTTATTTGAATCTAAAGGCCTTGGGGTATGAATTGGTTCAGATAAATAAAGACATTGTTACATATAAGTCTTAAAGAACCAATTTGAAATGTTGTATAAAAACTGGTGCAAGAGCAATGAAAGAAAAAACTAATGCTTACACTGGTAATCAAAGGCCACCTGGTCAGTTATTACAACGAAAGTGATGAAATACTCATACCTTTGTAGTGCAATAAGTAAATCAGTTTTAATAGTATAATGACTTGATTTAGCTCTGGGGTCCTATAACTTCAACTACCAATGGCAGTGCAAAACAGCGAAGAATTGTTAATGTTCTTTTTTTTGTTGCATGAAAAACAATTCTCATAGCATTTAATATGTAACAATTAATATTAATTACCAACCCACCTACTAAATGGTATAATCCACTGTCTTGAGAAAATTAAACACAGCAAAATGTACACTTGGTTTGGGAACATGTAGAAACACATGAAAAAAAATAAAAAAAAACCACTGCAAACATCATGGACACCATCACCCAGCACAGCTATTGCCCCTTTTGTGTGCTGAGATCATTTCATATATTTTAATTTTAGTATTTATTTTTTTAAACCAGCTGCTGTCACACAGTTATTGTATATAATTATGATACTGATGGTTTGTAAATAGCTTTTCACTAATCAATAGGCTTTTTTCGTTGTAACATAATTATAATCAAACATTACTAAGCATAAAATATAACGTATATTTCATTTTCTTTTTTATAGACTTAGTCCGCCTGGGTAATTAAGATCCCCAGCAGACATTGGGGGGAGACAGGGAACACCCTGAAAAAAAAGCAACCACTGAACCTGAAGCATGTTTTTTGGCTTGTGTGAGTAAACTGGTGTTGTAACCAAGTAACCATGGAAGCACGGGGATGAAATGTCCCCTTATATACCGGTAAGTGTATTTCACCATTAGTTATTGCCTTGTAGTGTGAGCATAAATAGGCGAGTATGAGCAAACAAGTCAAGCTGTCTGTACATAGATTATATCCATGTTATACCTCCAAGTGAGGAGTTCTTGGGACTAAGGTGGATGAAGCTCGGACAGTATGAACTTGAGACGACATAATGCTGGCTTGGTATGAGATAGGGAACAGGTACCATGTCTTAATTGTTCCCCCCAGAAATTCAATATACAAATGTCACTTAAAAGTTAATCATTGCATTAATTTTGGTGGTAACTATAACAGTACATAATTTTCTGTTACAGATCAATCTGATTCCTGAATAAACAAACAGAAAATGATGTGGCCATAACAGTTAAAAGATTAGAGATCCCTGATCAAGATTAGTAAGATCTAAAAAAAATCTATATCTTCAACACTTTTAGTTGGTTTAGCTTTGGGGTTAGTTTGGTTAAATATAAGCTACTAACTTTAGGACCTCATGCACACTCTAGTTGCATAGCTCAGGGCCTCATAAACCCAATGTGCTAATATGACCATAACGCCTGACCTCCATGTTTGAGAAATTGATGCCGGAAAGACCTGCTCATGCTTCTTCAAAAGTTCCTTAGAAAAGCATCTCTCTGTGATTCATCTATTAACACTCTACAGTGTGCTTGATGAGAGCATGATGTTAAAAGTGGCTTTCCCAATCAAGCTCACCAATGAACAGCTCTTTTGTGAAATAAGAGACAGCCATAAGTAATCAGTTTGAGACAGAAACAAGAATGATGGTGAATCCGAATGCTGGGGGCTTGGACTGATGCTTCCACTATAATAGGCTGAGCAGCTAATAAGCTGATCTTTTTCCCATAGTGGCCACTAGAATGTCAGTTTTTGTTTAGGAAAAAGACTAGCAGACTGAACCTGCTGTCAACTTCCACACAAAAATAGCGACATATGAAAAATGCCCATGCAACATTTGACAGTCCATTTTATATAATTCGGAGACATGACATTTTCCTGTTATTACATGAAATGGGCTACTTTTTGCAAGAGTGGAGCAAATGCACAGTGATAATGATGCCTCTGCAGAATCTGACAGAGAATAAGAGATCAAGAGAGAGAGAGAGAAGGGTCTAAAAATTGGGCTGCTGACCATATGAAACACTCTCATGGAGAGAAACATGCAATGTACACTCAGAAAGATGTCAAGCTGAGCGAAACTACACAAAAATAGCACTCTGGGAAACTTTAGTCTGACAGGTGACAGTGATAACCAGCAAGACTCCTGGCTAGACCTGAACATGGTTATTGGACATATCTATTTATATATAATACATATACATACAATAAATTCATATATAATAGAAAAAGAAAAGTATGATTAAAATTGTATATTCAATTCCCGTCTTAAAATCTGTGGTCTGATTGTTTATATTTTGAGTTACAGTGTATATATAGTATATTTAATGTTTTTAGAGCTGCAAAGCTACTTACTATTTTTCTAAATTTAAATTTTCATGAAATTGCATGACTAAAATTCAAAAAATAGTTATTTTTCACTTTTTTTAGGTTTGTCATAAGCTCCTCCATATTGTTGCAGGATTGTATTTGTAGTTAATGATATTTCAACTAGAATAATGAAATAGATATTCAGAGTTAGCCTAACAGATATCCATCAAAGCCTAAATTGATGTTTTGTGTAATGAATTTCGGGAGGAGTAATCAGGACATGGCATCTGCTCAATGAAGTCATTAACTCACGTACTAATATCAATTTTTCCAACCTCACTTCCCTCAACTGGGCATGTATAGTGTGAGCTATGTACAGTATAGTAAATAGTAGATGATGTACTGGGGGCAAACGTACAGAACGATCAAAGATGGATGCAGTGTCCTGAGGCGTGGTGTAGTGGTAGTGCGCATGACGCATATGTGCGGTTGAACAGGGCTGACGTGAGTTCTAATCCCGAGCCCGTTGATTTTCCCATCCCACCCATTCTCTCTTCTCCTAATTTCCTTGCACTGTCCTTTCTGTTAAGAAAAAAAATCTATAAAGGCTACCACCAAAATATTATCTTTAAAGATGGATGCTGTCCCTTTAAGAAATTGTAGATGTTCACACTGGATATTTGTGAGACAGTTATGTTTTATGGGGAAAAAAAGTTTGAAGGTGGTTATATTCTATTTAAAGTTTTTATTAGATTCTTGAGTATATACTGCTAAATTATACCTAAATGCTGTCTGTTCTGGGGGTTTCCTTGTGACATTGTCTGTCCTCGCTCAAAATGGCTGTATCTCCACAATCAAACCCATGGAGAAGTGCGCATTATTATCAAAAATATAGTTTCAGCCGTAGTTATTTTATCGTTAAATGTGAAACAGTTTCAGTGGGATTCCAGATTCTATATTATTCTGCTGGAATTATAAATCCACAACTTTGTTTTAACCTGAAACTGGACAATGTGATTTTCTAAACCATTATCAAAAAAAATTTATAAAATGTAAACCTAGCATTTCACTAAACTTGACGGACTATTGCACTCTGCTAAAAAAACTCTCAGAACTCTATGTTCAGAGGAAGTTCAGACAGGGTTCCACAAGGACCCCTTGGCACAGGGTTAGACTAAGCACTGGCTGACTGTCAGCCATCCAATGCACCAGTGATCAATTATTCAACAGAACTGCATGTTTCCGCCTCTCCCGACACTACAGAATGGCTTTGCTATGCTGTTTATCATTATCGGTGTACCTTGACTGAAACAACTGAACTCAATAAGGCACTAAAAAGAGCATCTGCAGTGAATAAAACACATGAATAGTGTACACACAACCTAAAACTTCAGCATGAATAAAAGAAACACGTACCGTAGACAATAAGAGTAGAAAAGCAGCCAGAGTTGGCTGTCTGACCTAGTTAGCATATGAACACCCCCACAAGCAGACTGTAGCACAGTGAGATGCATGCTGTAAATGGGCTACTGCAGGCCCCATACACAAAACTGCAAGCATTTTTTTTTACATTACAAGAAGATTTTTTTGGCATTGGCATTTGAAAAGTTCTGTCCAGTCCAGTCCAGTATTACTCTTTAAAAATCTTCTATTTTTACACATTGTGCTTGATTTACAAATGTAAATATTTGTGTATAAGTCTGCTCTGCGTAACCAGAATATAAAATATACAATAATGTCTTTAATAAAAAGAAAAGTGTTTGATACATTTATGTTTGTAGCTCTGAGTTATTTTGTGGAATGCATTTGAAACTGAAATTTAACCATGTGAGATATAGGTTTGTGGAACAGAACTGAAGGCTATTCAGGAATGACAGAATTTATGAAACTAGAGTTGTGTGATTTTTTTTTACATGCACAGGGAGGGTGCCAAACAGAAATAACAGAGTATGATTTTATAAATAAATACAAATAATTCAGATTTAAATGACAAATGCCTCTGGAATATGAACACCCATGTAAACATAAAATATCAACATTGCCATATGTATATTATTAAATTATCACATATCATTTATATGACACCCATTTATATTTATATAACACAATCTAGATGCAGATAAGACTTTTAATTGTACATTTAGTGTATAATTAATTGTGTTTCTCCAAATATTACCTTTTTCTCAAATGCTCCAAAAAAGCTGAGCACTCTTGCATGCCTTGGGGGTGCTAGGGCCAGTTTAAATGTAAAAATATCTATATTTTTTGTATAGAAAGTGTAAGTTATGAAAAGTTAAACTAAACTTAAAATTGCAATGAGATTTTTTTTTTTAATTTAAAAAAAATGCAGAAAATGTTTTGTTGTATTGAAATGTAAACACAGACTCACCTTCTAAAGAAGATGCTCCTGGAGGCTGTGGCCCAACAGGTGTTGGAGGCACAGGTCTGGGCCAGGGCTTCCCTGAAGTAAGGCCTGTCCTCACCACTCCGACATACTCTACAAAAGTCCCTGGGAAGTTGCCTTTCTCCTTCGTTCGCTCATTGGTTCCATGCAGCCAATCCTTTGGGCACTTTTCATCACCCTCCTGATAATCGGCTGCCAGCAGTGCCATCTTACTGACGATGAGGAGATCTCCGGGCTGCAAGGAGATATCATCACCTCTCTCTTGCTGGTACTCAAACAGTGCACGGTACTGAAAATTCTCTGAGCTCATCGTTTGAACTTTACATCAGCTCTGAGGGGTTTCCTGTGATTGATGCTTGTTTTAAACGAACCTGGATGAAAGTTCTCGGTTTAAATCCTGAGTGCTTGTTCACTTGAACAGTCCTGGTGTGAAATCCTGAGAGCATGTGACATTCAGCTTAAGTTTCTTGCAGAGTTAACAGTCCAGATGTTGTAAATTTGGTCCGTTTGGTTAGAAAAAAATGATAGCAATCGAGATACCAAAAGAGGTCAGGGAAAGCAAAACCAGCCCCATGCGCAAATGTAATGCAGAACAGAAGAGTGCTGCTGTAACTTTGGGGTCACAGTGACCTGGAATCAGGGCGTTGGGATTTTCTGCAGCGTTGGCACAAGTCCACAATCAAAAACTAACCATTCATTCTAGTGACCTCTGTGTTCCTCAGCAGGTGTGGTCAGATTGGAAAGTGGACAATGCCAGTTTATACATAAATCAACAGAGCCAGAATTCGGGCATCTTCTTGAAACCTAAAAAAACGTCAAATTATTGAAAGAAACTAATTAATATTCAAATAACACCACAATTAAAAGACTTTTGCTCTTCATTAATAAAGGTTGAGTTGATATGCGCAAGCAAGGGTCTCCATGCGCAGCATCTCAACCTCTGCGTGTCAATCACAGCACAACAATGAGCTTGTCATGAAGTCTGCATGTCTGACTTGCAGCTCGTGACTGGGACGGTGCCAACTTGTGTGCAGCATGGAGAAACTCGACTCGCTTGATAACGCTCTCTATCACTTACCTCCAAGCGCTCATCTTGAAATCGCCCGGAATACAGGATGCACGTAATCCAAAAGCAGAGCACAAAGTGAACATTTTATCTTATTACAAAGACGCGTTTAAAATATGATCCCCCCAAAAAGCTGCGTGGCTGAGTCAGACATCCAGCCAGACTAGAGCTGTAGTAAGGTTGAGCCTGGTGACGTCAGAAACCCCGCCTCCGCTGTCTGATTGCCACGGCGTGGGATAAAGTTGGGAAGTGGGGTGTCCTCATGGAGCGGTCAGGAGGCGCAGAGCGCAATGCAGCGTGAAAATGTTGCGTTGTACTTTTTAATTGCCTAGTCGTGTCGGCATGACTTATATAACACACATCTGACGCTTGCAAATCACCCTAAAGTTACAGGTAATAGCATAACGTTTTAAAATAAAGGATATATGAGCCATCTCACCAAATAAGTGCCATTTCTGTCTCTGGGACTTTATGTGTATACATAAGCATCAAACTTTTTTTTGTAAGCAAAATGTACCATATAACAATCTTTGATATGTTTAATCACATTCATATGTAAATCCATTTATAATGTTTGTTTCTCAAATATTTTTATTTATACTTTCTTAGATTAAAAAAAATAAGTGTAATCTTTTAACTCATTCCTGATACCCTAACCCACCCCCTCCTGAATTTCCATAAGCAAGAAGTTGGATCACTTGGATCTTTATAGGCAATGGAAAGAGCAAAGGTAGGTTCTCTCTATTTCTTATTTACATATTTGATGATTTTGTACGGGACTGAGCTTTTAGCAAATATATTTTAAATGATTATAGAAGCAGGAAATTCTGCAAATTCAGTAATTTACCAAATATTTGCATTTTTACACTAAACTAATTAAAAGATTTGAGTAACAGGAAATGTAAAAAAATGTTTTCTTTTTACTCAAATATTTCAGAGATTTAATTAGTTTAGTCTTGTTACTCAAATGATGAATAACAAGAGGGTTAGTAACCAGAAAAAACAGCACCCATCTTTTGATTATAAATTTAATAAACCATATTTAAAAGTTACTTAAAATGGACCAATACATATTGCAATAATTAAGAATGTATGTTATTGGAATCGGTTTCGGAATTAAGAAAAAAAAATTAAATAATAATAACTTTTGAAAAGTTACAACATGGCACCCATTTGTTTGAATGACTCATATCATATAAACAGAATGTTGGGTGTCTTTTAAAATAAAATTGCATTACCAGCAAACATAAATAATAGAACTATTGTTCATCTGGATTTTCATAACAATTGTAGATATATATAGTTGTGCTAAAGTAGCAATAGTAAAGAGTTTAAACTAAGGATGATTTCAGAAACTTAAACAGAGATATTTTCTCCCACATCAAATAAATATTTGGTGTTACCACATTTAGCCTTCAAACCAGCATCAATTCTTTTATATGAATTTTGGCCGAGAAAGAGTATAGCTAGGTGTATGATTGCCCAGCTATACCAAACAGATTCCACTGATCATCAAAGTCACGCATTGGTTGAAACCTAATCATGAACTGAATCTGAAACAGCTGTGTAGGAGGCTCTAAGCTGGATGAGGAACAGCCAAACTCTGCTAGCAGAGGGAGGTTAAGAAGTCCTGGCAAGATTGAGCTCAGCAACATTATACAAGGTAGTTATACTGTACAAACATGTTCTTTACCAGAATATTTCACAAATTTTAAAATTTATATACAAATATTTCAAAGCAGACTGGGGTTTGAAGATGTAGTGTTTTGTAGAGCCACAAAGAAACGTGCAACAATGTTGACGCAACGATCAAGCCATATATTACCGTTAAAAAACAATGGTATCCAGATGTGCAATCAGCTCAGATTTGTCAGAAACAAGTGGGGGCAATCTAAAAGTGGTCTTCATTGACATACTGCTGCTAAAAAGCCAAGCCCCTGAAGTGGGAACAAGTCTTTAACATTTATTCATCGAAGGGCTGCAGAGCAGTACAGAAATGAGTGTAACAGTGAAGCAGGCAAATAGGCAACAGTGAAGCACGGTGGAGGTTCCTTGAATGTTTGGGGCTACATTTGTGAAAATGGAGTTAGAGATTTGATCAGGATTGATGGCGTCCTCAATGCTGAGAAATGTAGGCAGATACTTATCCTCATGCAATACAACAAGGGAGGCATAATACTGGCTCCACGTTTAGTCTGCAGCAGGACAATGACCCCAAGGAGACAGCCACATTCAGAATTACCTTTAGGATAAAGAAAAACAAGAAGTTCTTGAAGTGCTGGGATGGTGTGTCTGGGATTTCTTGATGGGATCTAAGGATACAAGAAAACATTTATCCTCAGCAGATCTGTGGTTAGTTCTCCAAGATGTTTGTAACAACAATTGTACATATCTATTTTTTATTTCTCCGCTGTTCATTCAATGCATTTTGTTCATTAATGAAAACAACAAACGTTGAACCAAATAGTAATTTACAATGATAACAAAATGTTATTTTTATAAATATAACTGTTTTTCTAATACTTGATACAATTTTGGTCAACAATAGATTCTTAGTTATATGGTTAAGTCTAATTTAAGTGAAACCCTCTCAGTTCATAAAAATGAAACAGAATTATGAAGATTGGTAAAAGAAAATAGAACAACAGTTATTCTAACAATGCTGATAATTATACAGAAGTTTTGTTGTTTACAATAACACCATTCAGTTGTCAACTTAATAAGCCTCTACATACACACAATTATTCTAAACTTTAAAATACTATTTTAGAACGAGATCAGACACTTAAGACCACTCTCACATTTGTAACTCGGGTGAATTTACTCAGAAATTTGGACATTTTCCAGAGCGCACTCGAAGAAACAAAAAAAACCTTTGAGCTGACTTGATTACATTGTGTACATCAGCTTAACATACTAATTTAAGTATGAATTTAATGTTAATGTAGTCCAAAATCTGTTTGTTCTACACTTCCTAATAATGTGGACTATTGTTTTGGAGAACAGTCTAGTTTATTTTAGGTGGAAAAACGAAAAAAAAAAATTGTAAAAAATGTATAGCAATAAATTATCATGGGACACCATTGTGCACGTCTCTCATGAAATGTCATGTGACACAAACATTCCCTGTGTGGTGTCCCCTTGTTAGTCTCCAGATTGTGTGCACCTGATTCCTATTGCCCTGATTGTGTTCACCTGCTCACTACCAGTGTAACCCTTGACTACCCTTGAAGTCCAGGCATTCTTACTTGTGTCACCACCATCTCCAGCACATCTCCATTGTCTCCAGCATTCTTCTTCATCTCCTTTGTTGGCATCATGTCCCTTTTCTTACCCTTCTCATCTGTTTCTGCCTTCTATTTGCAGCTATATGTGATATTTGTAAGTAATATGCGATCACAGTCTGTTTAAAGGTGATACTTTGCAAAGTCAATTATATATCGTTTTTAAAATCATATATAGTTTCTTTCGTTACTCACAGATGAATAAATATAAGGACTTACGTTTAATCCTTTTGCTTAAGATTGAAAGTAACATATTGAAAGCTCACATTGAAAAATGCTTTGTGTTATGTTTAATTCTTCTCATCCTCTGGATTAAAAATCTATTTTGATCGATCATATTCTTCCGTTCACCTACGAAATACAAAGGCTGATAAAGAAAATGAAAAGTTCACACAGAAGTCCGCCAAACATATAATGCCACTGATTACTTCCCCGGGGTTTATAGATATGGACTAAATATTGGCAGGTTATTTCTAAGATTGAGCTGTCTTTTATGTCTGGATATGGTCAATATAAATGCATACACTGCAAGGGCAAATATCGAATCTCATACTCTATAAAATCAACCAATGTAGGCACTGGGGCCCTGAGGGTTGATGCTTTCCAGTACAACCATGTTTACAGTCCTCTCCAGACAAACAGATGAGGTAAACTGTGCCGATCATAGGTGTAATCCTGATCCACGCATCAGACAGGAAAGATTTTTTTTGTTTAATTATTACAGATATGGTTTTCGGACCTGCTTATTAACTCAGCATTCAAAAGACAGTAAAATAAAGTATACTCTGGCATTTTGCTGCATGTGATATGAAAAGAAGGCAATGTTTTTGTTTGATTTCCCTGTCTTTTTTTTTTAAAAAAGATCAGACCCACGATGGGCTGGTATGACTGATTTAAAGCACTTTTTAGAAAAGGCAAAATAATGCTGTTCTCTCTAATGCTATGTATTAATGGAAAACATCAAATGTGAGGTTCAAACGATAAAATCAATAAATATTTGTTACCTTTTTTACTAATTCTCTAGAGTAGTGTAGCCTTCACCCCAACCCCTCAAAATGGAATGTGCACCAGCCACCTAAAAAGATACATTTGAGATTTTAAGTTGAATATCTGATATCAGATTGTGATGTTCACAAGTAGTTTATTATGAAAGGTTTCTTTGGCTTAGTTAAAAACAAAATATTATTTCCCAGGCTTTTAATATGTATTCCTTGGAAGAAATTTGTGGTATGTTAGTTTATTAGTTATGTATGATTCTTTATGGTGAATATAAAAAAGATCCTGCTTTCTTTCAGAAGAAGGAACAGGAAGCGTCTGAAACTGCAGTTCACTGATTGGCCATTTGAGGTTGGTGTCAGGAATGAGCAGATTCCCATAGACACTTTTGTTCTCTAACTAACTTCTGAAGTCATTTCTCACAATTATTATCATAATGGCGAAAGAAAAAGAGTCACTTTTTATTCAGACTGAACGAATGTTGCATAGAAAGATAAACATTTTGAATTTCTGCTGAATATTGTATTCTTTCCTCATTAGGATGAGATTGGCATCATTAAGATTAAGATTGTCAAAAGCATTGTTTTTTTTCACATTTGCTACACATCTGGACTTACATTCTGATGAAAAATTTAAAAAAGCTGGCCAAGAATAGAAAAACTGTGAAATAAATAGGTCAATATATTCAGAAAAATTAACGCAGACCCTAACTTCCCGCCCACCGTAAGATAATCAACTCTTTTGCTTATACACGTATGTGATGTGTGATCTCACCAGGGTCAACAGAAGGTCAATGCTGTCATCACATGTAGAGCATATGTGTTCTCAATGTGGGAAGCATGATTCGTCTGCTTCTCCGAGATCTGTGGGGCTTTGAGTCGATGCCATGACCCAGTAAACATGTTCATTAGAATACACTGTAATCTCCAAACCATGACAGCTTACTGGACCATTGATACATGCGATTATATAGAGTGCATCTCCTCCTAGATCATTCAAGCTACGGGCATCAAAATTTCCCCAGATATCCAAAATAATATAACTCAGGTTACTTTCCCCATTCAGACTGGTACCACTAAACGAATTCTGGGAAATCACTGAGAAGGATTGGAAATGTTGCATTGACTTAACATGGTGTCAAAATTTGCAAACCTGTAACTCAAACTGACCACACTTGTGGAGGGTATAAAAAGTATTTGAACCCTAGGCTCTAGAAAGGGTTAAATATATACCTTTGAAATATAGTGTCCAATGAAAATAAATGAGAAAATGTGCTTCAAGAAAAGACACCATAAAGAAATGGCTGGTTGTTTGTGTTAAAATTTCTGAAATCCATCTCAACTTTGATTAATGATAGAGAGATGGGGGTTGGTTTATTTTACCAGCAAAACCCCTCCATAGCAACCAGGCTGTTTTCCCTAGCAACCAATTTGACCTATCTCTATCTCAGCTTAGGAAAATAATAGAAGAATGGGGGTTGGTATGTATTACTGATACTGACTCAGGGAACATTATATTATGTCACTGTCTCATCCATAGCAACTAAATTTTTTACCCTAACAACTAAATTATCAGATCTATATCTCAGCTTCAGAAAATGCTAAGCACATCGGTGGTGGTATATATCACTCATATTTACTCATAGGGTAACTTTTAATAACATCAATTAATCCTTCATAGCAACCAAATTGTTTAACCTAGCAACTGATTTAAAAGATCTATAGCTCAAAACAGTCGTTGATTAATTGGAAAAGTTTATATCATTCACAGTCACAAGGGACACACAAGTAGTTTTAAAACAGCACTTTTAGCCATCTGGTTTGTTTTAAATGTAGCGTGAATTAATATATATATAAATAATAAAATAAAATGAAATTTAAAAAGTACATTTAAAGCTTATTTTTCCAGTGTACGTTGTATAAATAAAATGAAAGATGTTTCTGTAAAAAAAAAATTATTTTGCAAAAACTCTCTGTAACCGGTCAGAAAGTTTAGTTTTGTGACCATTTGTGTACTTTTGTTTTTAGAGCCCTGTTGAAATTGTATTTCACTTTGGTGTTTGAGTTTCCCAATTGCTTGAGTCTGCATTTATTCTCAAGTGCCTTCAAAGTTCCTGAAGAAGACGTAAACTCTTCTCAGGTGGGGTCAGGAGGAGTTCAAAGCTGACAAACGTTCATCCAGCCATTCTGTGATTCAGCCTCAATTCATCAAGAAGTGCTGCTGTTGAGTGAACATGTTGACTTGTAAATTAATAATCACAAGTGGAAGACATGTCTCCGGATTCTGGCAACTAGGAAGTGAACTTCACTCAGAGAAGCTGCTCATTAGCAGTGATAAGTAGAGCACTCATCATGAGGCAATGCACATTGTCACCGAGAGCTTGTTCACGTACTCTCCAAGAGCAGTGCTTTTATTCTGCCTTTCCCCTAGTCTTTTGTTCTCAAAGCTTTTCTGTTGTGACATTTCTCTTCCCTTTTCTTCACTCTCATCTAGTTCAATTACAGTGTCAAACAAAGTGCTTACCATGACAGGAAGAAGAAAAAAGTGCACCAGAGGAGAACTTATTTTGATTTTAAATGCATACTTTTTATTTACTCTACTGTTGAGAAGTTTGGGGTCAGGAGGAGTTTTTAAAAGTTTGCGTAGGTGTTTCTTTTCTGCAAATGTGTTCATAAACAACAATGTATCCATTTTTTGACACATTGGAGTTGCTGAGTGTAGCATAGTTGATAGCATAGTTAGCAAAAACACAAATGTGTTAAATCTGTAACAATGAGTACATTCAATAAGTTCATACATCATGATCTTTTTGTCACATGACCTTGTACATTATAATGTGGGTACAGAGCAAAGCTGGGTTTTTACTCTTTGTTAAGGCTTTTTTAATAATAGCAGGTCATAAACATTAGTCGGAGGTGTAATTTGATGTTATGCTCATATTCGTTTTGTTGGAGTGTTGGAGCACATTGATGTGGACTATTTTTGTCACTCGAATCAATTAAACTTCTCAAATCAATCAAAATTGTCACTCAAATCAATGAATCTAGAATCATCGAAGACGTATGTAGTGTTATTTTTTCTTACACTTCTTCTTTCTTTTGTTCATGGAGGAGACGACTGGATATGATGCTACTCCTGTGATGCAACACTAGAAATGCTCAACTACTAAACTGACCAATCACAGAGCCTACATTTCTCCTCTATGTGTGTAAAGTTACAAATTTTGAGACGTGGACGTCAAGGTATGATGGAGGGGTTAGCTGGTTCACATGTCTCCAGCATAGGCCATGCAAGGACTTGGCAGGGATGCATATGCATTTTGATACTTAAAGATACAGGTGTCAGTGGTGATGACACCAGCAGTGTTCATTTAACCCAGTGTTCATTCAGTGTTTAAAATAAATCTGAGAAAAGATTATCTCCCTTTGCATATATAGCTGATACATTTATTATTTGTTGTGTTAAAGATAAAAAAGGCACCTTAAACATAGATTCACACCATGTTTAATTTTGAATTAGCACATGCCCTTTGACCAGTTATTTTCATTGCATTTAAGCAGACATTTATTAAAATATGTTGGAATTATTTAAAAAGATATAGTATTTTCGCTATCATAAATACACTGACAGAGAGAGAGAGAGAGAGAGAGAGAGAGTTTCAAAAATGGCAAGAGTTGAGTGTCCTTCTGCTCTGATGAAGCTGTGTCGGACACAGATGGCTGCCTGGTTTCTATCCCAGCTGGCTATCATTGAAGGCGTCCTTGGCATTGGCTCACCTCTAATTACCACTTTCAGAAAGTACATTTGTTTTAGCACAGAGAATATTGGTTGGATAATGCACCAATTTAACATCAAGTAATATTATTATTTATTCCATGAACTTGAGTTTAAGTTTAGGCTATTGGTAAAAAAGGCAGCTTCACTCCTGAAAAACTCAAGATCTTAAACACAAGTGCTTTAAAGAGATCACAGATCACCAAAGTTTTCTAAAGTTACAAGGGCTGGTGTTTGATCGATTCATTAATTCTGGAAATTCACACGATTTGTGAATCATTATGGAATCATCACAGGTTTGGAAACGCTTTATGACAAGTTTAGTAATAATTACTAAACAAGTAATTATTTTTATTAAACAAATTTAGGATTAAAAATACTATTGTTAACTGATTTGTCTCATGTTTCTTCTATGTACACTATGCATTTTTACAAAGATTAAAATATGCTATTTTCAGTTTTTTTTGTCAATATTTTAAGCCTTGACTAATATTTTAAAAAACAACAAAAAAACAGATCCCCTTAAATATGTTAAACAGACAAACATATTTAAAAATTTGTCACAATATTTTTAAGCCACATTTAAACTTCAACAAATTTTACTTGCCATAAAACATTTCCATTGCGTTGTCACATGGTACAGGGAACATTTGCAATTTGTGTATTTTTACTTCTAAACAATGGAAATTATTATGTGTTTTAATGCCCTTTTTATTAAGATGTTTAATTTTATTAGCCGATGTTCCTTTTGATTTGGAGCTAAAAAAAAGTCATTGGAAGTCTAAACAAACATAAATTTAAAAAAAATTAAGCTTTTTTATTATACTGGTAAAATTCCCAAAATCTCTAAATGTGACCTATAAAGCTATTTTTAAGGGTTGCTCCATTTTTTTATGCAAAATTATTATACATTCACTGCATAACTGCAAAAATATATATTACAATAAAATTCCAATATAAATACAATATATATGTGTTTATTTTGCTATACTTGCTTGTTTCCGAAGATAAATCTGGGTTAAAATATATGGCTTTAGAACCAAACTCCACTTAATTATATTCACAGTATTGAGAGCAAAGTTCTATATTTGTGGGTCATTAGCACACAAGCACACACACGCACACGTGCACACGCACACACGCATACAAGTATTACAAATAAAGAGTTGAACAAAGAATTAACTTTTATGACAGAGTTGAATACTGCCTTTAACGGGCAGATTTCTCAAAAATTGTATGAATTTTGCACCTTATCATTTCTGGGAATTCTGTAAATATTGCAAGTAGAGTAGAGCCTGTGGCCACTGGAATTCTACCTTCTTTTGGTGCATTGGTGTAAAAGCCCAGTTAAGGTGGTTGTTTTCGTCACTCGTCCTCAGTGTCACTTTCTAAAGTAATAAATATCAGTTGGTCATGTCACCAGTAAATGTTGTGCGGATCTAGATCTTTTATTCTCAGTGGATTTTACAAAGAAAAAAGTAATGTACACATCATAAATATGGGATTGTTTTGCATATTTGAAGAGCTTTACTGCCACCAGCATGGAGCTTTTAACGTATCTTGTTTAAATTTTTATAAATAAACCATTGCCCTGGTGAGAATGTCAAACTGGTGACATATTCCCCCTAGCTTCTTTGCGAAGCTCAGATGATGCTTCCAAGAAGTTCATCAGCTGTGGGACAAGACTGAATAAAATTACAATTTAAACATGTCTCCTGCTATTTTGCAATATTGCGTATGGAAATGTTCATCATTAAAGCAAAATTTCCTACCCCACTACACTTATGTAGTTGAAAAATTCTCCTTGCTATCTTGGCTTTAAATGGCACACAAATGAGCCCCTGGTTCCCCCAGAGATTGGCTACTTTTGCAGAGGTTGATCGAGGGTCTATCCACGAGGCATATAATGTTCTTGAGGGTTAGCAAGGCTCTAATCACAAGAGAGAGTGATGCTGGAGCAGAGACGTGTGCAGTCTCAGAGCTGATGAGCGATTCGCTGCATGTGTACTCCAGTCAGGGAAGTCTGTGACCTAGTTGGGGATTGCCTTCAGTGCTACTGCTAATGAGGAGAGATGTCACAGGCTGTTGCCCATATCCCAATTAGCCCTGCTTCTGCATCAAATCAAGAAAACTGTTATCCTGACAACAACGCTGGGGTCTGAATATCCATGAGAGGTTACAGCAGAATAAAAATCTGAAATCTCAACATTTGTTATTTGTCATCACACAGCAAAAATTCAAGGGTGATTTTACACAACTAATCAAAATAGTGGTAAACAATGTCGTTTACATTTAGATTTATGTATTTAAAGTGATTTACAGTTCTGGAGTAAACAGAAGCAGTTTCTTACAAGGCATAATCATAAGACATGCCCAGAGAAGATGTTTCAGCTGATACAAAATAAGTTCAGTGCTTCAGAGTTTTTTTTTTATTAGTTAGTTAAGTTAGTAAGTGCTCTTAAAAGAGTAGAGAATTGTGAAGGAGAAAGTCCTGGTGAGATTTTTTTGCCGGTCATATTCCAATTGACTGGCTAAAAAAAGACATCTTAATAAAATGTGCATTAAAGTATCATTTCTGGCCCTTCCTACTGGTATACTTAGGATTAGCAAGTTCACAGTGTCATACAAAGTATGAAAATTATACCTCATGTTGCAATTGGAAAATCAGATGTTTCCACATGCATATTTGCAATGCAACACATGATTTTTTTTTTTTTTACATTTACAATGTTGTCAATAAATGTTTTACTCAAATTAAAATGTCTAAACAGATTTATTTATTTTTATTTTTTTTTTGTAGAACCATGGTTCCAAGATTCAAGATGTCACGGCCCAGAATACACTGCATTATAAATAACAACTCCATCTCACTGGTTTTGTTCATAGTTTACAATTTCATTTATAGACGTTTTGTGAAAATGTAATTAATACCAATGACATAAAGGCATCAGAAATCGAGTAAAGTTTACATATCCATATCCCGATCTAACTAATCCGAGTTCAAATGGGAGCTTGACCTGTTTTTTTTTTTTTTATGTGACCAGTGCATTAACTGCAGCTGTAAATTTGTAATTTATCTTACAGCACTTGTTTGTGTTGCATTAAAATGTTTGTGGGCAAAATTTTTTTTTTATAAATTATTAATAGGCAAAAAATGAAAAACAATTTTAACCCTTAGAAGCTTTAGCATGCACATCACACCAGCTATTTTGAATTAAGTAGAAATGACGCGATTATAGTTTCATTTTGATTTGAAATATAATATGTAGGTTTCAAACAAGTTTTTAGTTTTGGTTATGGCAAGGTAATTCAAATTGTGAGAAAATGTGTGATCATCGTTTAGTTTCATTTAAGACACCCCAAATCAGTGACTTCAAGTAATGAAAGGAAGGGATAATCCTTGGAAGTACAAAACCTGTGATATGGCTTGTATTTTTCAAAGTTCTGGCACAAAAAAGCACAATGGAACAATAAGTGTTTGGAACAGTGTATAAGGTTTAAGAGCTTTATATGCAAAGGTCTAAAGTTTTGGATCAATTTTGGGAAGTGGAACTTAGTGTTCAATGTTAAATAGAAAAATAGCCACATAATAAACCCATTTTTTGTGACAAGGACCACCTCACATAAATCCCCCCTCACATACAATATGTGTGGTGCATTGGGCAGGCTTCACTAATGTGCAGTTCTGCAGAGAAAGCACTGCAGTCAGCCTCTTTGTCTCCTTTGTCTCCTGCACTGCACAAGACTCTCTTCTTCATAGAGACATCAGGAGGGGAAAATGGTGAAAAAAACAACATAAAAAATGTAATCAGAAGGAAGCAGTATGAAGCAGACGTGGGCACAGCTATGAACTTGTCACCCATGGAATTCCTGAGGCTTTTTGAGACAGCACACCTGAAAACTACATTGTACTGAAGTGAGAGTGAAATCGTGGCCCTGTATTGATGTTTTCACATAGCAATTAATTCTGATTTATGGTGTTACTCGCTCAAGGATCTACAATAATCACCTTGAGAAACTCTAAATTGCCCTGTCTGTTTTAAAAGCATTCCACATTCAATACAGCTCTTTAACTATAAATGATTTTGTTCCAGCTGCAATGCGCCAAATCCAGTTATTGGCAAAACGAGTTTATAAAGTACCATAGCAGGTATGAGCATATTAAAATGCTAAACTGATACAAATGTCAAGGTTCATAAAGCAGAGAAAAGGCATCAATAAAAAGTGTGATTTACATAAGGAATGTGTTGCATCGTCAGCACAAGTCTGATTATACATGTAGAGATCCAAAGAATTGAATGCTGATGTTAAGAAGCTATTCACCATTTTATTCTGGCGATATATTTCAACCAGTGTCTGCAGGTTAAATTTCATTCTCTTATTCCCCTTAAAATATACTTGAGAACTAAGAGAGAGAACAAGGGGGGCTAGAAAAAAACAGATGTCTTTTCTTTCTCAGAAACTTCAGAGGGAGACTAAAGATAAAAGAACACCAACTATAAAAAAAGGTTTAGAAGACTGTTGCATTATGGGTATTTATTTTTCCCCCTTTCCATCTGCAACAGATGGTTGTCTTTTATTAAACCAAAAATATTTTATTGAATTGCTTTGATGTGCATTTTGTGCAGTCAAAAGTTCTGAAACAAGAAGGAAAACCTCCTTAACCCTTAGAACTGTTTTATATATTTTTAATTGTATGCATAAAATTGTCACTGTCCCATACACTGAAAGAGTATTTTAAAAGTACACGTTTTCACATTTTAGTCTTTAGTATACTGGTAAACATTTGCAAATATTGGTATTGAAAGTGATTTTCAAAAATAATGATAAAGTATATCAACTATTAACTGCAACGTATGTTTTTTTTTTTTTAAATTGGATCAAGTGTAATTTAACATCATTGGCACTGTAAAAATATATTAAAAGTATAAAGCTCATGTATTTCAAAGAATTTACCAAATTATTTTAATGTACTTATAATACAAATGAAATATGCTAAACTTATACTAATTAAGCATATAATTCCACAATAAAGCCATATACTGTAAGTTGTTCCACCAAAGCACACCAAAGTATACAAAATATACTTAAAATTGAGCTTTTCTACAATTTATTTACAATTAAACAAATATTTGGCAACCTCCTTAACCCCTAGAAGTCTCTGCACGCACCAGTGCATGTGCCAGTCACAGTGGCTGTTTTGAAGTAGGGATGACGTGACCCACCTATAGTTTAATTTGGATTTAAAATATAATGTGTAGTTTTTTAAAAGCTTTTTAGCTTTGATATATGTGGTTTTAAAGGAACATTACCTGAATTGACACATAATTTGCAAGGTAATTGCAAATCAGTGCCATCTAGTGGTGAAAAGAAGGGAAACCCCTTGGAAATACAAGATCTGTTATATGGCTTGTTGTATATACGCAATGTTCTGGCAAAACAGAAAAAAAAACAGTGACATAAATAGTTCTTGGAAGAGTGCAGAAGGTTTAGGAAAGACTCGCCTGATTTTTAATATACAATTCTCACATTGTTTTGACCCAGTCTTTGAAGGAATTTTATTTTTATTTAACACTTTTGATTTTTGCTTGTTCTCAACTATTTTGAAACTTAATACTCTGCATTGTATTTTTGTACAATTTCAGGTTTGTTGTGGAACTATTTTGTAACTTAATGAAGAAATATTTGTAAAAAAAAAAAAAAAATGAAGCTGCAGTTGAACAAAAAATATTGTCACCCAAAAACTTTTTTAAATGTCATTTATTAGAACAGATTGTTAAGTAGTAAATAAAAAAAAATGTGCAAAAAGGCCCCCGACTTCTATGGGTTAATCCTGTATGGATTACTTTCTGCTTTGTGTTGTTCAAAATGCAATCTGCACTGGAGTAATTAGCGCAGGCACACAACACTTTTGGAAACTGTAGAGGCACTTGACCTTCAAAGATAAAACTCATCCACTTGGTCTTCTGTTGCTCATTCACAGGCACAAACTGAAGAAATGGTAATGTGCATGTGGCTGTCAATCAATATTGCTGTGCAGGGGAATCCACGTCCTACGTCAGTCCTACGTCACATTGAAGTACGCTTGGATTTTGGAAACTACTTTACTTTTTCTAAATATTTTGGCACTTTAATAAGAGCATGCTTACACCATTCACACAAAAAAATTCCCAGATTAAAAATACATGTACTGAGTACGGAATGTACTTAAACTGACTGTTCTGAATGTACTTAAATCAACATACTTTTTGTGTACTTGAAGCCACATTAATCATCATTATATTTCAAATATATTTATGAATAGTTAACTTGAAGCGTGCTCTTTCAGTGTAGTTTTAGCAGGAAAGCGTGAAGCAAGAATACTAAACAATTTGTTTAATTACATTTTAAAAACACTATCTGAAATTCAAATTTACTTGAAGTACGATAAAGTAATTTTTTTATTTTTTTTTTGCTTGGGGTGCCCTTCAGTAACTTCTCGTCTTTTAACTATGAACAAGGCGTTCAATCCTTTTTTTCTAATATATGTTGATTGCACATGAAAAGCAACAATCATCAATCATACGATAAATCATTTCCCACGATTGTTAGAGCTGTGCTGCCACATTTATGCCACCTCCATGTGCTGAAAAGTCTGTGTAAATCACATGTATTCATTTGTAATGAGATCACACAGAGGAGTCATTGCATTAAAGCTCAGCTTTTGCATTTAATATTCCAAAATTATACTCTCAGCTCACGCTTTAATGCTCTGGGGATGTTTTTCCCTAGCCGGCACCTTCCTCCTCCACACTCTGTTTTATAAGAGGCATTTTCTCACACCCCGCACTAGGTTTCGCCATTACTTCAAAGGCCCTGATTGTCATTAGTGGAGTCTGTGTTATGAATATTACATCTTTGGCGTGAGGCAGCATCGTGCTGCATAACCTGCCTCGACAACCGTATCAAATATTTAACTAGGTGACTGCAGGCATTCTTGTGTGCATGTCTGAAGAGAGAGAAAGAGAGAGAGAGAGAGAGAGAGAGAGAGAGAGAGAGAGAGAGAGAAAGTGGGAGGGCGGGTGGCCTTCAGTGAATGGAGTGTGTTTGTGGGGGTCGAGGCTTGAAGTTGTTCATCATTTACATGGAAGTGCTGATGGTGACAGCTGCCGTCACCTCATCATAGCACTTACGGAAATGAAAAGAGTAAGACAGAGAGAGATGGTGGCATAAGGTTAAGGGATAAAGAGAAGGGTGTAGTCAAAAGGGGTTAGTTTTAATCAACTTGCTAAATCTAGTGTACTCGAGCAAATATTACCTCATTTGAGCGCTGGGTGATCTGCCTAAAGGAATGGCAAACAGTGATGAGATCAAACGACTTTTGAGACGTAAGTGTTTCTGCCTAAATTATCTTTGAGCCAGGTAAAACGTGTATACACTGGGGAATTGCCTCGTGTGATCAAATATTTGATCATTTAATGTAGCAAACATTCTATAGTCGCCTCACAGAGTTTCCTTCTGATACAGCATAACTGATTAAATCTGGAGTGATAAAAATACTTAAATTGCTGCTTACATTGAAATAATATCAGTCTCGAGCCGTTTGGAAGGGTATTTTCAATTATTTTAAAAACTGCTACAATCTGATTTGCATGGCCGTGTAGCAACAACGTAATATCTATAGCGCCAGCAATTGGCTTGAGGTACAAGCGCACATCACATATTGACATACTCCCAGCTGCTCTAGGTTGTTGAGGGGCATCCGTGCTTTTCTTTTTACTTTCAACACTTTTTTTGAAAAAAAAAAAAATTATAATACATTATATTACTTTTAATATATAGTTTCTATATTGACCGATGATATTTAAGTCAAGTGAAGTTGAGTGTATTCATACAAGATTAGTTCTAGTATTAGCATGTTGGGTGAGACCGAATGGCTTGGGGAAAGTTTAGATACGTTTTCTGGTTTAAATGTGATTATATATATTTTACACCACTAAATTAAATTTAAGCTAAAATGGGAAATTCAAATTAGCGTAGGACATGTGTTTTAGCTATGTGGAAAAAAACAGAGCCCATGGAAACCCACACTCACAATTGTAATTCACATGGTGAGCTACATCAATTTCCACCATAGTCAGTGTCATAGTTTACATGTGTCAGTTTGGATTGTGCAGCTTATACTGGAACATAAGCATACAGTTGCTTGTTTCCAGCCAGACCACAAAAAGAGTAACACCCAATCCATGCTACATAGGCTGCATTTGAAATAGACTATTTGGTACTGGGTGCTACATTTTAAATCTAAACATGCTTCATGACTATAGTTTTGTGATGATTAAATGAATGAATCTTACTCAAGTGCAGTTCATAGCTAGAATGTTTTATGTACTTGCACCTTTAGTAGAGTCCTTTTAAACATGAGAACTACTTCTGCTAAGTGGGGGGAGTGTATACTTTATGATCTCTGCTAGTCACATACTAATGGTATATGTTTGTGTTGCAAATACTACCATTGTAATTAAATGTTACAATATAAGCTACACTGAAATTGGGATTTAGTGATCAGATGCAAATATGCCCAGAGTTAACTGATTCAGAGTCTGAGAATAGGCCCAGGTATCTGGGGGAATGATAAATATAGGAGCCAGAGGGCAAGAGCGGCAGAGGGCAACCAGGTGATGCATAGGGAACAATTGACTGGACACTGAATGGTGGAGACAGATTCTTTTATATGACACAGAGTGTGGAAGGTGATGATCAACCCTTAAAGGTCTCTGCATGGACCGGGGCATGTACCAAACACACTGTTTATTTTGAATTAGCTAGGAATGACGGGATCCACCTATAGTTTAATTTTGATTTCAAGTATAATGTGTAGGTTTCAAAAAGTTTATTGGTTTAAATGATGGTTTTAAATGAACATTACAATATGACACATAAATTCGCAAAGTAATTCAAATTAAAATGAGAGAACATTCTGGATTGTATTTCTGTTTCATTTTGCAGACCCTAAATCAGTGCCATCTATTGGTGAAAAGTACAAAACCTATGAGATTGTGTTTTTTTAAATTCTGGCACAAAAAAAAAGCTCAAGGGCACAAAAAGTGGGTGGAACAGTGTATAAGGTTTAGAAAAAGTTTGATTGTTTTTTTTTTTTTATACAATTTTCAAAAATTGTGGACCTTGTCTTTGCTTTTTTTGGGCATTTCTGAAAATTTATTTTGTCTCAACACTTGATTTTTGTTATCTTTCTCAATTTTTGAGAAGCTGTGGTTGTACAAAAAATGTTTTAAAGGTTATTTATTAGAGCAAAGCGTAAAGTAGTAAAAATACTTCTAATGGTTAAAATGAGGAGAACATGAAGTAAAAAAAATAGGGCAGTTACAAAAACCATTCACAGCATAGAAGATATCTGTTAAGTGTTAAAAAGCAAAATACATTTAAATCTTTATAAGTGTTTGCATATTTTTACACACATGCTAAACTTCACTGGAATGATTCTCTATATATGAATCTTCTCTATGTATTATGTTCTCTTATTTCATACTTACTTCTGGATTATTAACTCCTCAAAACCTGCCATATTTTTTATATAATAAAAAGTAAGACATTTGAAGGCAGCATCTCCTCCACTATTGAAGTAGTCTGGAGTATTGTAACAACCAGAGAATTCACACAAATACAACCCAGAAGGAATAAATTATGAATCTGTGATGTGCTGCTTTTTGAGTGCTTTAGAAAAATCTACTCCGTAAACTACATGCCAGAGAAAAATCTATATTAAAGTCTACTTTATCTCACGCGCTCATGCCTCGCCTGAAAGAAACATCAAAAGCCAAAGAAATTGGGTCAAACTCCAAAGAGGGAAGCCAGAATAAATGTGAAAGCAAGGCAGGGAATGAAACTGAACTTCTGTTGAGAGCTTTGGTAAGTCTAACCAGTTATTGTAATGCAAAGTAAATTATTTTTAATCTACAGTGTTAGGAAAGATAGAATTTCAAAAGAAACCAATAATTGCTTAGAAAAAGAGTCATTGCTAAGCTGGTGGTTAGTGTACCAGGTGTTGCTGCTGTGGTGAAACAGTAGAGATCTGTCAGCTCGATTATGCTTAAGCTGCTTCACTTTAGATTAGCTCTTCTACTCATCACTTTGATCTCTCTGTCTCTCTGCGTTACAGGGTTTTTATCAAGGTATTAAGGTGGCAGTGGTAGAGGAGGGGGTTCAAACATACGGAATCTATTCAAAGTCTGGGACCTTTTTGAGTACATTTTTTTTACAATTTTTAGTATTTTTTATTTTACAATTTGCTCTAATAAGCTACATTTAAAAGTTCTTTATTGATAAAACAAAAATGATCAATCAGAAACGGTAAAAAAAGGTAAAAAAACAGGGACTGCTAGAAGGTACATACAGTCAATGAAAACACACATTCTGGAAAAAGGGAATACATCTTTGACTGACCTTTAAAAACAAAGGACTGACCATCAAACACAGGGGATAGAAGAAACAATAGATCATATGCACTACATACGTAGATGCAACTAATTAACCAATAACCTAATCAGGCTCTTCTACTTCTGATGGCGGCCATCTACAAAGACGATCAGCTGAGAGAAAATGCTAAAATCAAGAGAAAATGTTCAGACATTCCAAACAGGCAAGTAAATAAAGAAGACTTGAATAAACCTGATCATGATAGATGTTCGCTAAAACTTTTATATAAACATCTATCTATATCATTAAAACTAATATAACATCTATATTAACGATTGTGCGTTTCCACCATCCAACAATATACATGAATTATTTCTCCACAGAAGAAAAGCAGATTTATTTGATGGTAAAAGCCAAATGGCTAGAAGCACTCTATGCTTCATGTTTTCTTAATGCAGGGCTATTTACTGAAGTCGATGTCAGGTAAGCTAAGAATCTCCTCAGGCCAGTCTGAGTGAAGAGAGTTCCAATATTAGACCCTGTCTAATAAAGAGAGCAGGTCAAGGCCATAGGTAAACATATAGCTCTCATAATTCCCAGAGAAGAGGACACAGGGAGCAATAAGAGGTGCTATAATGGTTAAAAAAGGAAGGAAAGACACAGACAACGGTGCTAATAATCTCATGGTTGGAATGAACATGGTGAAAAGGCCCATCCATCTCTGGGTTTGGGGTCAGTGTACTTACGCTGTCAAACAAAGGGTCGTTGTGAGAAGGGATGGGGATGTGGTTAGGAAATGTGGCCTTTTGTGGCAGCCCTTGGGGCAAATATGTTTCAAGTGTGTGGCCGTGTTTATGTCCCTCATTTTTCAATCAGGAAACAAATATGACACACCGTGGAAGACATAAAGCATTGTTTTTAGAGTGGCTTTAAAAGAGTACCTTCTTGTAGCGACAATCCTGGGATTTGGAATATTTTAAAGTTCACAGTTTCTTTTGTTATGCTATTTGTAATTTATATTTTCTATACTGTAATTACATCTCAAAAGTGGCACTGAAATTCCACCTAGTCACTGCATCAGTTTGAGTAAAATAAAAAAAGAAACAAAAGATAATGTATGTTTCTATTATCATTTGTTTTTAACATAAAACTTAAGCCATAGAATGACCTGGACACACTGAATCATTCACCAACATGCACTAAATCACCACAGTCCCACTCCACAGCAAATCTGCAATCAACTCTACTGGTGTCAGTGGTGTGGTCCTATATTAACTATGCCCCAATGTCAGTGCAACACTATTTGAGTGGATTACTGACCCTCTGTCACATCTAGCAGTATGTGTGTTTTAACACTGACTGTGGTGCATACTCAACTCGCACAGTGTTACGTTTAACACTGGGTCAGTGGTTATATAGGGTCACACCAGTGTTCATTTAAGACTGGATTTTGCCGTGCCTGATTCACAGCTCCCAGATGCACTTGCATCTTCTTCTAATCTCCCGGGTCTTTATCTGTTCTCTGGTTCTTCTTTGTCTCATATTTGTTTGATGTATGGTGTATTTTATATACACATAATATATTTTATGTCAAAAATGTGTTATGTTGTTCTATTGTGTACTGTTGTACTGGAATACTCCTATGTTCTCAAATAATTTCCTACACACACAGTAGGCAGTAAAGTTCATTTGGATTCTGATTCTAAAGCAACCTGGCAATGTATGTATATATACACACATAAATCATGATAGAGTAAAAACAGTAATTGTCGTTTGTAGCATGTAATACAAATTTTTTAGAACAGTGCGGAGCAGTGCAGTGGAAGCTGTAGTAAGACTAAAAGAAAATGTCACGTTCAGGGGTTTAATATACAGATGAGCTGTATGAGGTAGGAGTATTTCATAAGCAGATTAGCATTTTGGTCGTGTAATGTATGTTTTTCTTAGATACGGGTTGGGCTGTGCAAATCACTTTCCTTTTTATATCACTCCACACTGAACTGCATGTGATTTTATGCATTCCTTATATGACTTTACAAGCAAAGGCAAGAGAGCTAGACATTCCATAAACATTCAAAGTATTTAAATATATGGGTGTAAAAAACATGAATTTTCTTCAGTAACTCACAGTTAAGTGAATGTGATCTGCATAAACAGATGCATCTAACTGCAATACATGTTTATTATCTCTAATAATTGGTTTAATCCATATCCACAGGATAAAAATGGTCTTAAGTAACACACCCAATGCAAAATAATAAATATGAACCTACTCTAAAGTACCAAACTGTGATGTTTTTTTAAGGAGAAGAAACAGATTGCATTTTTTGTCCCTTGATTGCAGTGCAATGACACCAAATAATCATGTATTCTTGATTGTTGGTGGTCATTCCTGTAGAGATGAGATAAAATGTGAGATTTTTACGGTTGATCACCATTTTGAACAGTTATCCCTTGAGATTTGCAAAAAAATTGTTTCTGACTGGTATATGAAGTTAAATGGAGTAAAACAGCAGTGCAGTGTGTGTTTGAGTAAGTGTCTTGAATATGGGTAAAAATTGTGGATTCAAAAAAGAAAAAATTTATCTGATAGTTTAATTTAGTTGCTGTTAACAACCACAAACAACACAGACAAGTAGTAAATTTTCCCAGAATGCATTTTTTTAAAGCATTAGTCAAAATGTGTAAAAATGACATTTGTCACAAAAAAACAGTCAATTTGCTAAGACAGAGAACAAGCTGTGCCAAAATTAGACTCAAAATAATATCACCCTGAAGTGGCTTAATGTGCCTTTATAGTGCCTAACCTTGGTAAAATATAAAGTGAAAAATCTTTCTGAGAAAAACTGTCCTCTTGTGACAAATTGCCTGATGTTTTCCTACAATTGTAATTTGCTTTGGATAAAAAACATCTATGAAATACATGCAATGTAAGAACCATAATTGAGATCAGAATCAACCTTTAGAATATTCCCAACCTAAGTGGGGCGATATTTACAGCATCGAGCACACAGCTTTCACAACTTTTAATGATCTTTTACAATCTGATTATTATCTCTGTACAACAGCTGCCATGGGAGAATAGAGAACTTGTCTCACTCATTGATGTGCTTTGGCTGTAGAAAAACTGACAAATAACCACCCTCCACAGATCCCTCAATGATTAGCTTATGTAAATGTCATGGAGCAAATTCACAGAGGACTCAAGCACACATGTTCACAAAGAGGAGACGCACCTGTCTGTCGTGGCATTCCCTTAAACCAATTTTAATTGCTTTACAAGTGACACCTGCACTCGTTCTTAATGTTGCGAGAATTTCATCATTATCACAAATAAACATATTAATGGTTCCAAGACAAACAGCCCAGAGAAATGGTCAATTTGTCATGGGCTTGAAATTGCCAAAAACATCTTAATGTTCATTTGAACTGTTCAACAAACAATGAACTGAGCACAATTGTGTCCCTTTTTCAACCTGCAACCTTTCCTGTCAGCAAACTCCTTTAACCTCTTTCCCAAAAGTGATCACAAAAGGCATCAGACCATCAACAGAGTAAGTGTTTAAATTTCCAATCAGTTTTCCTTGCTCGGCTAGGTTAAAAGAATATGAGTGTTCAGAACTTCCAGTAAGCTGGGAAAATACCTCCAGCTTGATTTCTCTCCAATCTCCTGCCCTGTCCTCTCGAGCCTCGGTTTGCAGTCTGGGAGATAAAGCAGTTGGTTTGAGGCTGTGCCTGTTGGCTGTTGTACTGAGAAATCAATAAGGATCAGTGGTGTTCGCTTATAGGCCAGCTAATCCTTATCTCAACAACAGCATCCTTCAGCCTGCTTCACCACTAACTCCTAAAAACCACTGCTCCAACTAAATAAATGAGTGAGCACATGGAAGTAACCCAGGCCTTAGGCAAGTGTGGCCTGGTATTGATCCAGTGGAGTTCTGGACAACACTGCTGAGTTTCAGAGGACATAATCCAAAGGGTATCGATACTGGCCTTTGATCCAGATCCGCCAATTTGTGGCATGAGGAACTTTTCCAAACATCAGGGAATTGTGTTGTTGCAATCACAGCCATCGAGCAATCTCTTTCAGGTTTTTTTTTCTTCAGTATACTTTTACATTTTTTCTTATATTTACATTTACATTTATGTATTTAGCAGACGCTTTTATCCAAAGCGACTTACATTGGGAGTAAACATCAAGCAGTTTGGTACAAAGTGGATGGATCAGTAGACATACACATAGAACACATTCGGGCTAGTACAGAGAGGGAATTCAAATCAGTGCTTCAGAGGGTTTTTTTTTTAGTTAAGTTAGTAAGTAAGTGCTTATGTTAAGTTAGTAAGTAAGCATGTTAAGTTAGTAAGTGCTCTCGAAAGAGTAGAGTTTTTAGCTGCTTTTTGAAGGTGTAGAGAGATTCAGCTTTCCGTAATGGGACGGTAATGGAATTCCACCAGCCAGGAACTGTGAAGGAGAAGGTCCTGGTCAGAGATTTTTTGCCACTCTGAGATGGGACCACGAGACGCTGGTCATTTTCTGAGCGGAGGCGTCTGGAGGGGACGTAGAGCTAGAGGAGTTCGTGGAGGTATGAAGGAGCGGAGCCTGTGACTGTCCTGTATGTCAGCGTCAATGATTTGAACTTGATTCGAGCTTCAATGGGAAGCCAGTGGAGAGAGATGAGGAGAGGGGTGACGTGTGCTCTTCTTGGTTCTTTGAAGATCAGTCGAGCTGCCGAGTTCTGGATCATCTGAAAGGGTCTGACCGCACATGCAGGAAGTCCAGCGAGAAGAGCATTGCAGTAGTCGAGTCTTGATATGACCATTGCTTGGACCAGAAGTTGGGTTGAATGTCCTGTGAGGAGATGTCTGATCTTTCTGATGTTGAACATACATTATATATTAGTGACTCAAAGCTTTTTGGTAACGTTCACCCATTCAAATCTTCTCAAAACTGCTCCAAATACTGCAAACTCAGACTATCTCTGCATTCGACTTCTTTTAATCAAGCAAGTAGTTCGACACACAATACACCACTTATCTCAAAGTATAAATGAGTGGTGCGATTTCAACTCAATTTGATCAGCCACCTTATTTACAGCCTACCTTTGTCTTCTGAAAATAATAATCCCCTAACTGCATCATGGGATTGAGAAGTGCTAGAACTCTAGATGATATGTTAACCTTGGATTCTTGGTGAAAGTAGCAAGTCATCCAAATGTTTCTTGCCAAATGTCTTTCAAAGTCTAATTATTGGAACATACAATACAAACCGTGTTTGCAGGCTAATCAGTATGTTATTTGAAACCACCCTATGTAACAGATTTGGTCCACCATGTCAGGTTCGAGCTCTTACAGATTACAGAGGTTATAGTTTTTTATTTACCCTATACATTTCCTGGTTTTGAACCGTGGCTTAGTTTCAGAGAACATTTAGCCTATTGCCTCAACTTTAAAAATTACCATCTATAACTTTGGATTACCCTTTGGAACAAATTTATGAATAAAAGCATGTCTGGACTCTACCAAAAAAAAAATTGTGTTGGTTTGTCAAATTCTGGGAAATCATAGAGACCAAGTTTTTCCATTGACTTAACATTTTAATTGAAATATACTTGTTTTTTCACAAAATTATTTTTGTTGTGATAAAGCCTTGGATACAGCATGAATGTGGTTTTTGTAGTGTTACACTTTTCACAAAGTGTAATATTTCACAATTAGAATTCACATTTGCAAAACAAATCAGTGCCATTGTTTCGATGACCTGCACGGCTACGAACATGGCTCCGAATGAGCCATCAGCTAACGACTGAAGCTGCAGATGACATCATTACATTGAGTGTCACATGACTTTTGTGGTGAGTGAGGATGAAGAGGGATATTATCAAATATTGTAAGTAAACACAGTGTAAAAAAAAAATCCTTAGAAATTGAACTTTTAAAGTGAGAACCAGTTGTTTTACTAAAAATAAATTGAAATATTATTTAAAGCTGGTAAAAGAAAATATATATAAAAAAATAAACACAAATATATTGTGATCAATTTATTGGTGCGAACAGAGAGAAAATAATAATTACTTAATTCTTTTAAGATGAAAAAACAAAACAACAAATACCTTTATTTTTATTGACTGAACACCCTCTTGATTATTTTACAAAGAAAATATTAATTGCTTGATTGTTGTAACAACAATTCCCCCCCCCCCCAAAAAAAAATCACAGATTCACAGAATGAAATGCACACAAAAGCAGAATTCTACTTGTGCTTGAGATCCACACAGTGACACATTAGTAACAGTCCTTTTCTGCTGTCCCTCCACATCCGTCTGTGTAGTGTAAGATAGAAATTGCTGTCCACTGGGGTGTGAAATTTAGCTTGCGAAGAGATGAGGCTGAGATAAGGGCCCAGACCTGGAGGCTGATGGAAGGTGTGCTTGGAAGAAAGGACTTAATTTCGAGATCCGATTCAGGGCAGAGCGAGGGGAAAAGTCGGGAGCTGATGGAAACAGTATGGAAGGAATACTTCAAAGCCTGTCCACTCTGTGCTCCAGGTTTGGGCACTTTGTGTAATGCAGCCCATCTGTCTAAGCGGGTTAGGAGCTGCCACAAGCTCCTTTCAGGCAGTCCCCCATTTGCTATGCAAGGCAGGCCATTGTGGTTCTCCCGAGAGACCAAGGCAGGGAACGATACAGAAGATTGAAGAGCTGAGGAAGTGTGGAAAACACCAAGTGAGGGTGAGGGAAGAAGGAGGGATGGAAATATGAAAGTTCTCTACCTATTTGTACCATGTCGACACTATGTATTACCTCGCCAAAATAGATTCTAATGCCACTGAGAGACTGAGGACTTAATCTGCTGTCAATTTGATACAGCAAGGGGACTCTCGCCCTCATTTTTTAACCCCACACCCCACTGAGCTGTATGGAGTTAATAGCCTCCCAGCAGCAGGAGGCCAGACAGAGGTGAGGAAAGACAGGGACAGGAGGGGAATGAAGAAATATGGAAGAAAAGACTCACTAGGTCATTATGCATCCTTGCTAGCTTCCAGGGATCATCTTTGCTCACATTTTTTGACATTGTTTGGTGGAGACATCGATCAGAATGGAGAAAGCTCTGAGTCGGACCAACGCCACGTAACAAGTGAAGCGTACTGAAAATACAAGAGCAGACAGTGATTGAAGATGATTAAGACCCTTACAGGCCATTTTTAATCAAACTCTTGCCCCATGCTGCGCCTTGGTGACACTGATGATCATGATGATGACGCTGGTGTTGACGATTATGATGATGATGATGATGTCCACCAATGGGGATGTCAGTCCCTTTTGGGGCCATGCTGGCAATTTGAGAATGCGTAGAAATGGTCAATCAAACATGACAACTGATGTCCCGTCTAGTGCAGATGGTTTAGCACCCTATATCCAGTTCAATCCCCAGTGCTCCAAATTAAAACCAGAAGCTTGCAGCTCTTCTTGATGGAATTGAGAGCTTTGAAAACACCCTTGAGGTGATAATGTCTTTTTTCACACAAACACGTACACACACACAGCTGGATAGGGCTGGTACCTAACAGCAGCACTGCAATAAAGTCATTAAAAGCACCCTGAAGTCCAATTTATAATTAAAGTTTTTTTTATTAACAGGTTTTGAGGAGGAACAGAAATCCCGATGGGTACTTGGTTGACCTTTTTGAAAGCTCACAAGGATCACAAATTAACAACAAAAAGGAGGTTACATTTCTCAAGAGCATGTTGGGTTTTGTGTCATGCTGTTCTTTTTCAAAGGGCTCTTGAGCTCAACCTTCTGAAATTTCTCCCTTTGGAACAACAGTGCCCAAATTAATGTATTGTTTAGCTGATGTTCATGTTGTTTATATATAATAAATAATATATATAATAAAACTATATAGTGATTTTTGTACTAGTTAAACATTGCAGTTCAGTCTATTGTTAGTCTATTACAAACCATAATGACTATAAGTAACAGAGAGCATAGCATTAAAGTGCTAATGCAATTCAATAAGCACTCAGGGGTTTTGCGTTTACATTTAATGAAGGCGGTAGTTATGTCTGCAGAGATGTTTTAGTGGCTTGTTAAATTCAAGCGGTAGAGCCTGACTTGTGAAGTTTTCTGATTGCCTACTTCATCTAGACCGCACAAAAATAATATAGACACAAGAAAAAAAAAGCCAGCAAATAACACCTTTTCCACATTCTTTGTGATGCCATAGAATACTGTATTGTATCCAGTGACCCATACAAACTATTCAATTCAAATGTTCATCGCTTTAAAGGCAAGAGGTGAAAAAAGTATGCACCCAGTCATCCAGACAGCATTTGGTATGGAAGAGCTTGATTGGCCAACACAGAGTCCTGACCTCAACCTTTGGAATTAATCCTCAATAAAGTGTGGCTTTCAAAAAGGTTATTAGTTTTGATAATTTTGGTTTTAAATTAACATTATAGAGTTATTACACAAAATTGTAATTTTTAAGGTAATTCAAATTTAAAATTTAAGAAGATGCACAATTGTCTTTTATTCTCATTTTACAGATCCAAAATTGGTGCCATCAGTGCCATCTAGTGGGAAAAAGAAAGTATAACCCTTGGAAGAACAAGATCTGTGATATGACTTGTATTTTTCAAAGTTCTGGTAAAAATAAAGCACAGTGGCACAAAAGTACAAAGGTTTAGCAAAGGTTTGCCAGTAATATATAATTAAAAAATATTTGTAAAAAAAAAAGCTGGGTTTGTACTAAAAAAAGATATCAAGCATCGCCACACAAAATGTAAAAGTCATTTGTTAAAGCAACTTGCAAAGTAGTAGTAAAAAAATGCTCAAAAAGCAAAATTAGTATAAGAAATGCACTCATAAAAGGAAGGTCTAAAAAGATGAAGCAGTTATAGCTGCAAAGTGCAGATTTATCTTATAAGCCTTATTTATTGAGAATGTCATGTTACTAAAGTTCAAATGCATTAACAATAAAGTCCACTGTAACTTAACTCAGTATTATGGTTTAAGGCACACTAGTATTGTTTTGTTTTGGATGAATTCATTCATTTCATGAATGCTTTACCTGTTCCTCGTGTCATTTTAGGAAAGAATATTTTAACAAGAATACGTATTTCAAAATGCTTGGCAACATGTCAAAATATGTTGCAAATAGGTACAAATTTCAGGAAAAGTATGAAATTATAATATGAAATGCTTTGGGGAAAACTCTCTATAATATGACCTGTCCAGGGTGTACCCCGCCTCTCACCCGATGTGCACTGGACCCCAGTGACTCCAAAAGGGAATATTAAGCGGGTTACAAAATGAATGAATGAATATTCATATATCTTTACATATGTTTGTTCTAATGCAAATCTAATGCAAAAGTTCTATAATTTTGACTAAGGTCAAATTAAATATTATACCAAAATTGTTTAACTCTAAATTAACTTATTGCGCTTTGACTCAATAACTACACAATAAATAGTATCTATAGTCAGTTTCCATAAAAAGTCCAGACAGAGTTTGATAGCACGGCTCATTTTAAAACTGCTTTATCTATTTTACCATTTGTAAAAGAAAAGACGAATTCAGAATGCATTGGTCAGGATTTGAATAGAATTAAATGAGTCTTTTAGCCAGTTTACCCAGCTACCATTTACAGTTTCTCTAACCAGCCATCAGCATCGAATGGACTAAAAGCCCATTTAATCCCCCCTGCCCTTTTCCTACCTATTTCATACCTTAGCCTCTATCTTAATGAGAATTCTTTATGGCAGAGGAGCTGATGTATTTGGAGTGTCCGACTGTAATGAAACCACAAAGGCTTGGTATTACAAAGCCACACACAAGAAAAAGGCATTAGGCTGAAGATTGTTAAACAGTTGTGATCGGGTTAAGTCTAATCAAATCTGACGGTACTTTTGGCCTACCATCTTGTGAAATTACAACTAATCTGTGTTGTTGGTAATGAAAGCCTCCTCTGGGCATTCATCCAGCATGGTATGCCCATACATTATACAACAAACATGCACATCTTCTCGCCACGCCATAAACATAAGAGCACGACTTTCACTGTGTTCTCTGCAATCTCATCTCAGCCAATTGCTGTAATCCATCTCAATCTGCCAGCTATGGCCCACTCAGTTGCTCTCTAATGAGGACCGAGGGTCAGGCCTCATCATCCATCTATAACCATGCAATGATTCCCCAAACTGACGTGTGCCCCCCCCAACAGCAGAGAATTCACAAGGGACAATCTTGAAAGGCTTATATCTATATAAGAAACTAGCAGCAATTTCATATGGTGTGGTTTCCGAGTATTAATGGATGTTTGTGTGAGCCTATAATGAGATGACCTGCAGAAGAATGATGCATCATAATGTGGGGAGCACAGTTCAGAGGTGGTCCGTTCAATCGTCACACAAGCCACACATATGATCGTGCTCAGTGGGGAAAGGATGCAACATTTTCAGCTGTCAATCATCCACGCTTGAATGACAGCGTCAGAGGAAAGTGTGAGTTCTTTTTCTGAGCTATAGCTTCACCCATGACCTTTGTTGTGATGCGAATGCTTTAAAATGTTGGGGTAAAAATCCACAAATATATCTCTGTTTATAAGGGGCACTGAACATTTGAGGTCAAGGACATGTGAACAAATATAATTTATCATGCGTTTATAGACACAATGAAACAGAATGAGACAAAATTTCTATATTTATTAGAGATTGAACTGATGAGGTTTTCACAGAGGACACGTTCCTGGAAGATGCATTAGAATCACATAAAGCATGATTCACTGCAATGCAGGGTGTCGTTCAATCAATAGCAACTAGAGAGTGAATAAAAACAAAACCACAACCAGTGTAGCAGTGTAACACATTATTCAGCTATAGAATGCACAAAAAAACTTTACTCTATTCTGAAGAACTAAACTCAGAATAAGACTAAATTACCAGTATGTAATATGATGAATTTTATAATTATAAAAAATTTCAAATAATCCTCTGAGCAAAAAAAATCACGTTTTCACAAGCCTAAAACGTTTTATTGTACACAAAAGGCCTCTTTCTCTCAAATAATGCTCACCAGCATTAAGCGTGTTTTAGGTCATGCCCACAGGTACCCAGGTTTTTTTTAAAAACTAGTTTTTTTTTCTCACACTGTGTACAAAAAAATTCAAAAATTTTTTGTCCATTAAAAAAAAACAAACAAACAAAAAAAAAAACATCCACACGTCCTTGCTAATATAATCCATCTGCCTCACATGTTTGTCACATTAACATTCTAATTTGGCCACGAATACAAGTGTGCCATAGGATGGCCACAATAAAAAGCCAACTGGTACAGGGGGTTGGTATCTGATGTGACCACTTTTGAAAGCAGCCTTGTGCTACATTCACATTTCATTATAGGGATACCCAATCCCAATGCATGTAGAGTTTGTAGAAAAAAATTATTAGCCCCACCCCCACCCCTTTTGAAAGTGCACATTTTTAATGTTTAACAAAAATAAAATGTTATTAACACAACCTATGTTTGTAATACTGTCAAATGCTCAATGGTGATAAAAGGAAAAGATGATGATGAGCTGAAGTAATGCAAATGGAGTGTTTACTGGATATAAAAATAACAAAAAGAACCCACTGTGGGGAAAACCGAACAAAACTTTGCACTCTGGAACATGAGCTAGAGAACATAAACAAGCTGTAACAGAATCAGTGCTGTATTTAGCATTAAAACATTAACAGACTCCAAGGGTAACAAAACATAAATCAGCATTTTGCTTTTGTTTCTCTTGGAGTTTTGCTTTCAGATTCACCTCAAAACATCACACAGGATCAAGCGTGGGATTGCTGTATACTTGTGCATACACATTTAGTAGGGAGATCTTGTAATGTGGCCAGCACATCAATGAACTAAGCTTTAAAATGAGCAGATTTCCTGATTTGAGTGTTTGAGTGTTGTATCAAGCAGTTACCACCATTCATTTGTTTGCGCTTCAATATATCTTCTTCACAGAGTCAGTCAGGTTGTTCTCTGAAGGCACATAACGGAAGTTATAAATCGCCACTGTAAGGACAAGAAGGACAAGTTGTGACATTTGTGATTTGATACAGATCTCTCTAACAAATGGACCAATATGAAGCTTTTTACAGATTACAGGTTTTTTGTTCATAAATTATACTTAAGGAATAATTATTTGTATAACTATAACTAGCCATATAGTATAAGAATTCATGCAAAATTAAATTTAAGAATAACTTTTGGTGATATCCATGTTCTTTCAGTCTGGTTGAACTATGAACTATTTAAACTATGAGGCATGCATCCTTTGTTCGTAGAGGTATTGGAATCTCGACCAGGTATGTGTCAGTATCAGTTTTTCAATGGTATCATGGTATGTATTATCACTTGATCTTAATCTATAAAATAAATGAGTGTTTTCTCTCTTTTATTGTTCTTTGTTGATAATAAAGCAAACTAAATATTTCTCTGGATAACAAGCCGCCAGGTTAGCTAATGTAGCTAAATACTATGGTGGCCCATCAGTGGAAAACACAACACAAATCAACTTCTGCTATTGCAAATCAACTTACGCAAGTGCAAACCAAAATGCTATTTTAAATCAGTAACAGAAATGTAAGTACCACCGTAAAATACACATTTAGGGTGCTTTTTTGTTTTGCCTTTTAGTTTGGTTCATTTTGGGCAGGTAAAAAAGCAACAACCAAACTAATAATCGAACAAAGAGCGGACTACAAAAAGTGGTCAGCGATCTACTCGAGGATGTAGTATCAGTACGAATCCAAAAGAAGTCTAGGGTGGTTCTCATGGCAGCTCGAGCATGAATTGCAACGAGCGTTAGAATCTTTTGAAACAAATGGTATAATAAAAAAATTCCAAGGGTCAAAATCAAACAGCAAAGTCTGTCCATTTTGAGCAGATTATTCCTGTGTTTAGTTCTGTGTGTGCTTTCATTGTGACTAATCGAAAAGCACGAAACATGTGCAATGATGTATGTGACCCGTATGATGTCACATGGTAACTAGTGCAGACCAGAGTGATCAGTGTAGTGTGAATGAACACTTAATCTGCAGACAATTTCCAAATGAAACAAAGAAAGCACCCTTCATTTGAAATGTGCTGCATCCATTATTTTAAATAATTAATCTAGTTTATTGTCACTAATAACTCTACAACTTTCAACAATAATCTATTTTAGTTTGTTTATAACATATCTAGTAAAGGTATAGCAAACTCTTAAACTATGTTTACACAAACTGCAAATTATGTTTTTAATTTGCAGTACTTCAACAAGTGACTGGATCATGGAATTGTTTACTTCTGAGTTCATGTATCACTTATTCACAGCATACACACTGTAGTTTGATGAAAAGGCAGCTAAAACATGTTAACATGCACAAACGATAACATGCATATTCATAACTGCAATTAACCGCATTAGCGAATCACCGTAAATGAGTATACATTTCCTTTAGAAAAGCACCATTGAAGTGAGGACACCAATACATTAAAAGGGAAGCTATTCAATCATAAATAATTAAAATTCCACCAATACAATGGCATCTAAAAATCTATCTAAAGGATTGAGATTTAACAGTTTTATGACTGATACCAGGGAACCGAAACATGACAATAATCCTTGAGAGAATCATTATCCAGCCAGGCAAATACCATTCATTACACGGGTAAAAATCACTCAGTGAAAGTGCTGGACTGTGACTAATTAGACTTCCATCAAGCACTGACTCAATTTGTATTTGCATACTTTTGAGAGTCGTGCAACAGCACAATCACTAATTATAGCAGGTGTACGAGAGAGAAAAAAAAGTGTATATAAACAAACTGAATTTACACGCAGTTTTCAAAGAATCTGAAGTACTTCCAAATAAATAGAAGGGAATCTTTGGTAATAGAGTAGCAAGAAAGTCTCTTTTATTTGAACTCGTTTCTCTCTCACCCCTTCTCTTTCTCCCTCACTCACCCTGACACACACTCAGTTTCTAACTGCCTGGACCAGCACACTGTTGATTTCCCTCGGGCACACCCAGTGTTCCTGCTTTTATTGTTATGGCCTATTAAATTCCATGATGGAGAGGCCAAGTTGGAGATGGCATCTGTTCTGCCGGCCGTCCCAGATGAATCCTTGTGCCAAGTTAACCAAAGCAGGCGATTTCTGTAGCGCTGAATATATTTGCTGAAAAGGTCAGATCGATTTAGGAATCATTTATTGTCTACTTTAATGTTCTGTTCAAGGCTGTTGGCTTTTTTCCTCCCAATATTTTATCTGCAGTTGCAAGGCTCGAGTGAACTGTGGAGAGAGAGGAGTGAAATGTCTCATTTCAGATATCTGAGGCATTACACCTAGCTCTAATAAGGGAAGACAGAACACTACACTAGTCTGCTGTTGCTTTTGACAGTGCAGATAAAGGCCAGAAGGAGGAAATCAAGAGCAACTGGATGTGCTGAACAGACATCAGCCATCAGTTTGTCAGCTAATTCCCTTTATTCCATCCTATCTCCCCCTTATCTCTCTCTCTCCCTCTCTTTTTCCCTCTTTCTCTCTTTCGACATTGCATTACAGTTCACTTACAAGTAAATCTTGATCCCAAGGATAAAAGTCAACAGATATTAAAAATCATGACATTCGATAGAACGCAAGTCAACTTATAAAAAGGCAATGTCCCACATTATTTATTTATTTATTTATTTATTTATATATTTATTTATTTATTTATTTATTTATTTATATTTTTTTCTTTTTACCTTGTCCTGTCCTGCTCAAAAGCCATCACATGGGAGAGTATATGCTTTGCCGAGTTGGACAGTTTTACTTTCTCCAGGGGAGTAAAACACCTGGATGTTCATTTAAATGGCTGCAATCTAAGAAATGGTGAAAAGCAAATTGTCTAAAGTTATTGCTTTTTCTAGTAAGGAAAGATACAAATATCAAATTCATTACATTTTAATTGAAAACAACAACAACAACAACAATACAACCAATATAGAACAATAAGTAAATACAGACTGTAAACATCATATTATTTTTGTGAGCTTGAATATATCCACCAGTAAAGAAGTCAACAAAATAGGCAATGGTTCAATTCCAAGCAGTTGGCCAGACACATTCCATGCCTGTCACCCTGTTCCTGTTCCAACATCAGGAACAATGGACCCATTTCTCCTCACTGAAATTTCTTTCTTCCTCAATGTAATTTCCATCTCAATGAAATTCGGTAATAACAGATCAGACAGTAGAATGTGAAATACACAGACAGAGCTTTTGAGGGATTAAGCATCCCAATGACTGACATCAGTAAATGTCAGCATTACAGTCCAATATAATATTCAAAACAGCCAAATTAATCAAATTTCTCTATAACAAAAGAAAAATAAGCCTAGAGCGTCTGGCTGTGTAGATAAAGGAGGAAAAGCTTTGCAGGCGCTCAGGTTTTTATGCAACATCTCATTAACCTCCCCACAAGTGCTCTCATGAATTTAGCATGATTAAAGCAGGAGTTTGGATGAACTACGGCAGAGGTGGAAGTCGAGGTGACAGATCTGATCGCAGGTTCTGCGGCACATGCTGCTAGCAGGTGGAGATTTGTATCACCTTTGAGTTAAAGCACGACAGGCGGCTCATTTTGTTGTTTAATTCCCTGCTTAATTTCCAGAAGATAACCGGTCTCTCCTGCTATATCGAGCTAGCCTTATCTACAGGCAAGCAGAGAGCACAAAAGCCTCTTCCTGAAGCATTCCTGGCACAATTAAGCTTTGACAGATGTATTATTCCAAATTCTGACCGTACTTGGAAGACAAAGGAACCAACACAGCTCATTTTCCACAAGCACCCCTCTGATGTACTGCTGCCTTGGAGTAATGATGTCACAAGCACCGCTGAGATTTCAATGAGTAATGCCATGCACAGAATCAGTCTGTTTATCATTTCACTAAAGAGCTCCATTATCGATATGAAGGCATTAGCGGATAAATGATTGCTTGCGGCATCTAATACCAAGCCTTGCGTCTGACGACTGACATGAAAAGCAAACAGTAGAGTACCTGTCTCCAAGACCAGCTGATTGTAATGTAATATTCACAGAGAGAACGTCAACGAATGGGTCAAATCCATCAGCCTAGCAGCCCTGGGAATCATTGCTAGGCTAATGGGCCCACCCAATGTCAAAGGGAACACATTAGCATGGTTAGTGTTACATAAACTGCCTTAATGGATTATTAAATATCAGACTGGAGAGAAGTGAAATGCTTGTGAAAGCCAGGACCTTAAGATGCCCTTTTGGCCTCGTGGGAATTTTTAGGTCTTCATGAATATTGCCTGACTTGGTTTTCAGACGAGGCTATGTGCCAAAAACAAGCCTGAGAGCAAGGCAAATGGTGGCAGATGGTTCAATAGAAATTATCTGAGGGAGCACAGTAAAATATGACAGTGATTTTGGGATGATGAATGTTTTTGAGTTGACTTGTGTGAGTTAAACGTGTCTTTCTTTGAAGCATAGCACTAAAATGCATAGCACTAAAATGTGGAATTTAATTTTTAGCAGTGTTCTTAACTGGTTCTCTGTGGTTTTTGAAGAACTGTTATAGCTATTTGTTAGCTAAGAAACTTTTCAATGAAATTGCTATGGCCTTTTTGGTACTTATGGTTCTAAAGTAGTAAGTTGTTGTTTTTTATTTGGTGGTTTTTTCTAAAAATCACTTTTGGATTTTAGAGTTAAGTAGCACCTTTAATGGTTAATTCCAATTAACACATTCGAAGATAATTGTGTCATGGCACCAAGAAGTAGTTCCCCTATGATTACGAGCCAAAGAACCAGATGTGGTTCTATGACGTGTCATAATGTGAGATCTTTCCTGAGGTCCAGAGTCAGGAGTTTGCAGTGCAGGGTTTTTAATGTGAGCCATACTTGAAAAATAAAACAACTCAATTAACAATCCAAAATAAGATAATGAAACCAATACTGGTCTAACAAAAACAAAATGAAAATACAATTTAGAAGAAAAAAAACCTCAATAAACTCACATATGGAGAAGCAACCCTAGGTGAACTAACAGCTGGGCAGGGTGCGTTCCTATTCAGCCTTAATTTAGTCCATAGGCCGAGTTTGGGTATTCCACATGGAGCTGTTGTGTTGTGTTGTGTTGTGTTGTGTTGTGTTGTGTTGTGTTGTGTTGTGTTGTGTTGTGTTGTGTTGTGTTGTGTTGTGTTGTGTTGTGTTGTGTTGTGTTGTGACTCATGGCAGCCATTTTATATCCTTACTGTTATTGGGAGAAACCAGCCATGGGGGTTAGCTAACTAAAGGCTAAAAACAAACAAGCATAAATGTAGCACACAAACAAAATAATAACCTATTGGGTAAAACACATACATGTTTACATACATAAATCAACATTATGGAATGCCACAACCATCTCAAAAAAGTAACCATTCATATATGTTTCCATTCCATGCTGCAACTATCCCCTTTTCCTTGGAAGGTGGACTGATCCTGGGTAGCCAATCAGGTTACACCACATCTGCAGATTTTAGAAAGAAAAATTTAGGCTTGAATTTTGTCATTTGGAATTTTCTTATTCAGCCAGTCAAAAACATTTAGAGTGCCATGAATGCCCATCAAATGGTTGGAAGAAAAATTAACCATATTTGTATCCTGAACCTAATACAATAAATGACTTGTGCAGGGATAAAACGAACACTGGTATTGAGTTAAAAGCTAAGACCATGCATCTTGGCAGCGAGATGGTTTTTAAAAAAGAAAAGTGAGCATTGATGATTGTTGGGATAACGTCTTGTTCTCAAGTAGTACAACTGGAAATTTCAGTAAATGATTTGTGTCCATTTGTAGGGAACCAACATCAAACCACAAAAAAAAAACACAGTTTCCCTGAGACTTCTGTAGCAAAATGCAGATCAAAGGCAACCCAGCAATGATTCTCTACTCTAACAAATGGATTGTGGTATTTACTTAATACTATAACGTCAAATATTTCTACAATGATTTATGTGGTCTCAGCTAATCCTGCCACTCTGAACCTGATCCAGTGTTACTGGAGTTGTGGGAAACTCCAGTAGAAATAGCTGATCAAAAACCCAACAATTATTTTTCTAGAGTGTACTATTGTGAAATATAGAAATACTTTTAAATATTTGACAAGCGCACACCTGAACCCAGTTCTTCAATCACCAATCTTTCAGCCAATCACAAGCCTTGAGATCACACACACCACAAACCCTGGCACCAGTATATTTAGCTTGCCCTGTACACTAGCTCATTGTCTGGCGGCTACATCTCAGACTGACCTCTGAACTTACCTGGACTCCAGTGGCCCTCTCCATCACCTAGTCCTTATGTTCTCCAGTTGCTATGTCTGGTTGTCTCTACAGATCCAGGCTCACATCTTTTAATGCCTTACAAGATTAAATGATCAATGGTATCTTAGAATGTTTTATAAAACAAACTATGAATTGATTCACTCATACAAACACTAACATCTTTCTCACCAGTTTGGCAGAGATGGCAGAGAAACCCAGAGAAACCCTAAACTGTATAGTACCTGCATACAGAACCTCTTTTATCACAACAGAGAATCAAACTCTTCTTCAAGCTCAGAATGTGTGCTTTTATCCACAGTAATAAATAAATTAAATATAATACAACACCATTAAACAATAACTCAAGCTTTCCTTCCTCCATGCCACAGAAGCTGGAAACCACTTCACACTCCAACATCAAAGACACTTCTGGCTGGGCATTGCTGCCAGAGCCATTAGAACAATAGGGGCAAGGTGGGAAGGAGGAAAATAGACATCTGTTTGAGCGGAATACTGCAGTTATCCAAATGTGGTGAAGTTCCAGATCTGTTCCAAAAGTACATAATATTATTTTGTGAAGAATGGTGAAGCGTAAGTGTCTTGGGAGTAAAGAATCTCCCCGGGTTTTACTGAAGCACAATGCTCAAGTGTTCCTAAACTCTGCTCGACATTCTTTGCAACGGATGCAGCATTCCATTGGAACAGAAGTGAACTCGTAAGAAGAAAAGAAGAATGGCACTACGAGTTGAGATGCATGATATTATTTGCTATAAAATAGCATCACATTTATAAATGTACAGTATGCTCATTAATGTATGTTTTAATGTAAACAGCAGCCTTGCTCTGGTAGGACTGAAAAAAAAAACATTGTAGTTGTGATTTATTAGCATACTGTACACACCCTCATCTAACAAAATTAAAGTATATAGATATAACTTCATACATTTTTAAATATTTACTTTATTTTATCATTTAATCTGACATTAGCATACTGTATACACCCATATCTCACAAAATTAAAGTTTATAGATAAAACCTCACACATTTTTTTATATATTTACTTTATTTTATCTCTTAATCTGACATCAGCATACTGTATATACCCATATCTCACAAAGTTGAAGTTGATAGATATAACTTCACACATTTTAAAATATTTACTTTATTTGATCAGTAAATCTGCCAACAAGCATACTTTTAAAACAGCTTCTTGGTCCATATTCATGTGATTCTTTGAAACATAAATGATGCATAAATTCCCAACTCTAAGAGGAATAAATATGACCTGTGTTGTGAAATATTCATTCTAAATTTGGTTTTTACACTTTGAGTAACACGACATGAGAGGTTTTCCAAACACAAAGAGGATTCAACTGAAAGATGGATGAATACATAAAGAGGAACATGATGAGAGTGACAAGGCTCTAATTTATGTCCCATCTCCAAAATGTCCCATCCAAAATCACGTAACAAGCAGATGTTAGCATTCATTACAGCTAGACACCATTCATGCATGCAATGGACAATTTAATGTGAAAGCCCATAACTGGCTGGCGGAAAAAAGAACAAGCACAGTAACAGAAGCCCTCGTGATGCGTTTAGAAAGCTCAAAGGACAAAGTTCAAAAGCAGAAACTTGCAGTGTTGCAGTTTTCTCACAAAATGTCCACTTTACTTTCTCTGAGAAGCTTGACAACAGTTCCTAGAGCAAGTGGAGGTGCCATTATCTGTGCACATACATCAGACAGTCAGAGAAAGGCTAATGAGATTCATGTTAGCCTTGTATTGTATAGGGAGAACTCTGGCAGCAAGCCACAAGAACAACAAAAGCGAGCGCACAAGTCGGAATCCCACCGTGGCTTGCTCAGGGTGTACTGCAACGTGAACACAATTTATCTCTAATGTAATCAAATTTAAAGAAAAAGAGGGACAGAATTGTAGCCTTGTGTCTGTCAGACTTTTTACGTGTAGTATGTGACAATGACGATGAGTATTGGGGAAAAAGGTTAATTGAACTATAATTCACTGCCATGGACTGTATCAGCTGAGAGATTTAGGAGCGCAGAAGGAGAACAGGAAGATGTAGCTGTTTCAGGGGTTACGGCAGATGATGAATGTGCAGTCCCAGGTTAATTCTCAAGCAAGGTGTAGGTGAGAGATTGGCAAATAGAAATGGGTTTTAGAGAAGCCACAGGAATTATGATGTTAGGAATGTGCTTCCACTCACATTTATAAGACATCATAAGAGTAAGAGAAAAGTCATGAAATATGTAGAAATGTACAGAATTTTTTTTCCACTCTGTACTGTTTGAGTGAAATTTACAGGAGCTTCTCAAAAAATTTGCATATTGTGATAAAGGTAATTATTTTCTGAAATGTACTGATAAACATTAGACTTTCATGTATTTCAGATTCCTTTACACACAACTGAAGTAGTTCAAGCCTTTTATTGTTTTTATATTGATGATTTTGGCATACAGCTCGTGAAAAATTTCATATGATCCGACCAATAAAAGAAAAGTGTTTTTCATACAAAAAAAGTCAACCTTCAAATAGTTATGTTCAGTTATGCACTCGGTAATCCTTTTGCAGAAATGACTGCTTCAGTAAAGCTTTTCAGCAGATGAAAACATTAATTGTTATTTGTGCACCAAAAAGACAAATTGGATAAGCTTACAGAATAGCCCAATCTGTTTGATGGAAGGTAACTGTATGCAACCAAATACATACATTTTCTTTTGGAAACGGTTCAAACTCCCTTGAACAGTGAGTTTGTATCATTCAATCTCTCGAAACATTGCAGTAAGAACCATTGACTAATGATGAGTGGAAGCTCCACATAAATCATGATTTTATCCATTTTATCCAGGTGTTGTGATTCAGTGGGGAATCTTCAAAATCTCTCTTCAGAAACTTGTTGATCAATAGTCCTAGCTGTATAGCTTTAAAGTCTATTGTAACATTCTACATTGTTCAGTCACCAGCTTACATTATTTTATTCCAAAAATCCAATTTACTATATCAATTCATAAACAAGGATTTTCGTACCAAGTAAATATTTCTTAAAGCATTCTTCACAAAAAGGTTACTTTTCCATTTAAAGGTTTCATTTTCCACATTAAAGAGGCTTTGTAAAAGAGAAAACATTGCCTGGATGTTGGATTTTTGTATTTTAAAAAAACTAATCACTGTTGACTTGTACTTTAAGAAAAAATATGCATTCATTTAATTTGTAGTGAGATGGTTATTCTTCATGGTCAGTTGGCTATAAAACTGGAAGCCCCTTGACTCAAAGCTATACCACACAGCTTTTAATTGGAGCAGCTTGAAAGAATTCTCACACCATTTTCAAAAAGCATACACCCACACAGTTATATTACTGTGACATTCTAATCACCGTAACCTGAATATCCTTTTCAGAGTGAGAAATAGCCTTCTTCATCATCATCAGTGTTGAGAGTGGATCTTGTCCTTGGGGAGGGATACTGTATTCGCTTATTTCCAAACCTGTTCACCTTCATATCTGCCACAGTTCCTCCTCTAGGCTATTCCGGCACAGCCGAGGAGAAAATTGAGCTGTAACTCATCCACTGCTCAGAGCAGAAGAACAGGTTTGTCAAAGCAGTTAGACTGATTATAGAGTTTTTTCCCAGATTGGGTCTGTGGGTTGCTTTACTCGCATTGCAACGAGACCTTTGACCTCAGCACAAGATATGTAATGAAACTGAGAGATTGGCTTAAAAGCCCAGGGAGTTGAACATGGTTTTAAACCTTTCATGCAGATAAGGTCAGGAATTTTCATATAAAACCCAGTAGCAGAAGTATCCGTGTTAATATGACGGTTATATGTGAAGTTTACTGGGTTTATAAATATAAATACTGTACTAAAAATAATGTAGAAAAAGAATAATGTCCTTAATGTTTCCTCAATAATAATATTAAAAATACTAAACTTTTAGGTAAAAAGGGATATGAGAAAAAAAGAAGCATTGTATACAACTCTTTTTTTAAATCCAAATTCTCCCTTATTTATTTTGGGAATTAAAAGCAAACTATATAGCTCAGTAAAATGCTGCATTACCAAAGTAAATCTGATATTTTTTGGTCTAAAGCCAGGTTTGCTTCATTGTGTTCCTATTTAGAAAGTTTAAAACATATTTTGTTTTATGTACAAAATGACAACTGGCGTTAGAAAAAGATAAACAATAATCTAATAATGCAATAACTTTTAATATTTTTCATGGATCATTGTTCAGATTATGTCATGATTGGTGATTTTTTTTAGACAAATGTTACATGTACTGATTATGTCAATTTTTGCTAATATATTATTCAAATTACATTGTCTATATCACTGTCTGGTACACATGATGAATCAGTCAACCAATCAGACCACACTTCTCATCCCTCTCCCAGAGTTAAAAGGCTCATCCCCTCACTTCGGTTGTCAGAGCTACAGTTCACAACCCCCTGTCTCTCCATGATCACTTCCTGCCTTCTTGGATCTCCAGAGAAACTATGTGTCTCTCTGTGTTCCTCCATTACTCCACATACGTCGAATTTCTCCAGTGACTCACCAACATACGTTCTACTCACCCTTTCACCTTGGATTGCCACTGTAGACTTCATGGGTTCGACTGCTTCCTGACTCTGCTTTCTACTGTTTACTTCAGAAACTATGATGCAAGGCTGAGTGTTAGGCATGTGAAGCATGTAAATAAACATGTCCCCTATCCCTTCCTCCAGCCACTATAAAAATGAGTCTTCCATACATTTTCAAAGACTTAACATTTTTGGCTTTTAGCAAATACTTTCAATTTTAAAAAGTCAATAGGTAAAAGATAGAATGTTATCTTTATTTAAAAAAAATGTGAGATGGATCTTAAGCGGCTGTGTAGTTGCTGCATAATATTTAAGTTGCTGAAACATCAGTCTTGACTTTTAAAACTGATGAATTCCTGCAAAACTCCCAGCTCTTTAGTTTGCTGCTAAATGGCAATGTCCTGGTAAGTCTTAGTAATGTGTAACTAATCCTGTAACCAAAAGGCACTGGATCTACATGCAGTGTGTCAGTTTTAGAAATGCAACTACTTGTGAAATATTGGAAATACCACACAGGATACAAACAAGTTTTTGGTCAATGCATTACCCAATAGATGTAGCATTGCCCCAAAAAACAACATAAAATAAAACGAAACAAATGGAAACCCAAAAACACATCTATTTCAGGAATAATAATGAAACCAATCTCAGATACTTCTTTGCGCAACTTTTAATTGTTATATTTTCAGTTATTAACTATCAATTCATTTATATTTTCAACCTACTTCTGGATAGTCACAGTGTTCTTCTGGTTTTCCGCATCAGAAGGGACAAAAGGCAGGGTTATGACCTGGTCAAATTTAAATTAACTTTGTGATAATGAATATATTTTTGTTTTGGCCCATTTGTTAAATATTTAAGGTTACTGACATTTTTTGGTGCAAACAAGTAACCCCCGTTAAAAATGTTTAAATGTTTATTTTGCTTTAAAAACCTTATTTATAAAACTTTTACATGGCCATGTCTGTTCAAATAGTTGCTTTGAAGTTATGTAAAATATAAAAAAATACAAGTTAGAATAATAAAATCATAGCTGTAATTGGTACTAGAACTCCAGAATAAAAAGATCACAGAAAAGGAGTGCAAAGGGGCCACCATGGGGACACCAAGAGCATTAACCAAGTTTCATAAGAGCAATCTACGAAGGGCTGGAGGGATGTGCAATCAATTCCTGCACCCGCCTCCCCCCCCATCACCCCAAGGCATGGTGTTAAAGAGACATGTGAATTGATCTTGCCATCACTGCAGAGCCCACTTGCAAACAGCCCAAAGGAGCATCATGTCATCTGTTGATTTGGCCTTGTGAGACGTAAGAGTCAAGTTCAAATTCAAAAGCTGCCCAAATTAAACAATTGCTCCTCTTAACCTCTGTCATTGCATGCACCATGCACCAGGGTTTATGTACTATTCATATCCCAGAGGCCTCTGCTCGTGTTCCACCAAGGAAGATCAAGCTCATTTAACCTAGCAAGGTCTGCTGCAGTTCAATGGAAAGGCCTCTCAATGGGGCTCATCTGAGCGCCAGCCCCTGGAGAAATCAAATCTGCATGAATGTGGGGTTCTGCCACTTTGTGCATCTGCAAACATAAAGGGCAAATGGGACAGACCAGTCTTGATTTGTAGGGACACAATAAAGGGTGATCTGGGAATCAATACTATCTTTTTCCATTAACATCTTGAATGTTCGCTCTCCCATTGCCTTCAACTCATTACACGCTATTGGCTTGTCAAGGATGCAATGGTAGTTTGTTATGGCCCTTGAGATTGTAAGAATCAGCGTGTTCATGCAAAGGACGTATGTCTTCTGCTTGTGTTTGTCAGGGAAAACAATTCAGCAAATACAAAGCATCCTGTTCCCTAATTAGCCTATTTGATTTATGCAGTCTTTCTCCAGTGAAAGCATTGCAATCTATCTTTTAAACACTCTTTGTCCTTACAAAAGCTGACAACGGAAAGAATGATAGCGCCTACGTTCACCCCAGGCCCCCATGTAGTTGCTGGTATGATAGCGAATTACGGGTTATTTAGGGTTCATCAGATACATGCAGATCCACACATTTAAGGTCAAGTTTGGTTTGACACAGAAGTGAATTTAAATATTCATTGGTGACCCCAGGAGTTTAATGGGAGAGATTGGATTCCGTCTAAGTCCCTCATGCTTGACTGAAGTGATACACAGCCAGTACTGTTTAGCTTCAGGCATGAATGAAAGACAGTCATTGGAGTCTAACAAGACTTCTAGACCACTTAAGTGTTTGGTCAATGTTATGTGATTAACACACGACATCCTCAATGAGCAATTTACATTTCAATTCACCATGGCTTAAATGCCAATTAAGATTTTATCCAATTTTATTTTATTGGTGCAAACCATGGTGAGCTTTTACTGTTTAAGCACATGCCATCACGTAACAAGTCTGCTTGGCTTTGGCATGCTGGCTTTATTAGCAAGCACCCTTTAACATCGTGCTAAAAGGCTATAAACCATTCAGACCTGAACGGGGCTTAGATAATATTAACAGTCAAGGTCTCTTTGTCATTTTTGAAGAATTTACTGATATATCTTTGAAAATATAAGCTCTGCAAGATGCGTGATGGTTATCTGCATTAAGGAAAATTAAATGTAGCACCCACTGCGAAAACAAAATTGAGCATTCGAGTATTCGATAGCAATAAAGGCATTCATGATGTGCAGCAGTAGTGTTACCAGAAGGGAGACTATCGACAGAATTTCATAATAAACAAAGAAATGTCACAGACTCTCTTCCATTACTGTGTTATAGAATATAAATTTCGCTTTCATATTAATGACTCTTGAGGCAAAGTACATGAATAGTGGCATGAACAATTTATTTAAGTGTAAACTGAAAAACAATGGCATTAATACTTAGCTTAGCGCTCGCACACTACTCTCTGTATCCTCTATGTGTCTTACAAGAGAGAAAGTGCCCCATAGAGGTCAAATATTATTTTGTGAGACACAGTGACGTATTACGTTTTCATATCTTTATCCAAAACAAGCTAACATTATTTACTATTAATTTAATAACAAGAATTAAAAACGGTAAGTCTTCTGTTTCGGGGCATTTTTCTGGATTTTTCTGACCTGTGCCTCAGCTTCTTGCACTTGGGCCTAGTTTTCTCAGGAAAGACATGGTACTCCTAAACACAATCACCCGGTATTAGGATAGTAACATACATTGCTTTCACTTATTGATGATGCGTCAGATTTCAACCTGGTTTTTGACAGGTTTATGGAGTTATCGAGCTATTCAAATATTTTTTATGTAAATGTTGACTCCAGACAACCTCTACTCTGCTTTTAATGGTGAATGAGGCCTACTTTATGTTATATTTGCTCTAAATTAACGAAAATATATTATTGACTATAGTCAAAACATCCATGATTTAATGACTCACTTAAAACCTTTTTAATGGTATATCTTCAACTAAGTTTTTAGTGAATTTTTTTAATGACTCAACAACATGCATTTGCATATTTAAGGTTTGTATATCACCAGGAACTACAGTACAAGACTAGTCTGGATTCCAGACATGGGACATGATTGGCCGAAGCAGATGAAAAGATAATAACTTATGAAACACTACATATGATATATGGCACATGTTTTGTGGGTCAAATTCATAACTTTGATGACTCTGACCATGTTAGGCCAGCACTCGATAAATGCCAATTGTCCCAGACAAATGGCAAACTTAAGGCATACTTGTTTGCTGACTTAAGAGCTCAAGGGATATTGTGATCAAAAGCAGATTTTTTTTTTAAAGAAAAAAACAATCTGTGGGATCAAATAGTCTTCTAAATGAATGCACCTCTTATTATTATATCTACATTTAAGTGTGCTTAATGAAACACATTGTTTGATGAGCGTAAAAGTATAAATCAAGAAATAAAAAGTACAAGAAAATAAAAAAATTCACTGTGAATGGTATTGCTACTGTGTTTTTAATTTTTAAACAGCTTCTTCAAAAGTCAGTTATTGAGAATGCGTGTCTTCCTTTCCTCTCATTCTCAATAATGCGTTTAAAATAACAAGGGGTTCAAAAGGTCATTGTGAGACTGGAAAAGAAAATATTAAAAACATCGCGGTAGGTACAAAATAAACCCTGGCAGAGTCACGCACTGGAGAGGCGGCTCGTCAGGATCTTTTGCTTCATAGACGTGACTTGTAGCTTACTGACTGATAAAGAGGTCACTGCACTAACAAAGCCTCTGCCCCACACAGCAGCTTCATTGTCAAGATCTATTTAATCAGGTTAGGACAGGAGTTAATGTCGTTGGCGATGGGCTGACCTTCACATTTTACCCTTTATTCCAATGGTTCTCCTGTCCAGTATTTTCTCATCTAGAGTTTCTATGTCCACCTATTATCATCAACATCACTTCAGACATGCATTACTGGGGCACATTATATTTGTTCTGTAAAGCCAGACACAATGAAATCTCATCAGAAACATCTAACGTTACACAACGTGACACAATCTTTATTTTAAAGGAAATGAAGAGCTTTAATGGATGGTATCATTGGCTGTGCTGCATGCTACTCCGATAAAAAGCCTAATAGCACTTCCAATGACATTGGAAGTTACCTAGATGGGAGTTTTTTCAGGGCTGAGTGATGTCTGCTGTGGTTATGTTATTGTGCTGGAATGAGAGCATTGTTTTTAGCAATATGGGCCTAGAACACTGCAACTTTTTATTTTCCATTGGTTTACTACACAGTGAAGCTAAGAGAAGGGTGTAGTCTTGATGAAACTGCAACTAAATGATTCTGGTCTAAGCAGATTGATTGCTCTATGCTAGTTTATAGTAATACTTCTCTTGCCAGACCATTTTGGGAGCTGTGTGGAAGTTTTCAAAAGTGTAGTGATCATTTCTCCAGTGTTCCTCCAAGTAGATGCACACAGATGGACCATTTGTGTTTCAGAGAAAGATAAAAATCAATCCACATCCAAACAAGAAAATAGAACACATACATGATATGTGAAGATACTTTTGTTTTGTGTTGTTAAAGTTTAGCATCACTAGTTTTTGTCCACATGCACTAGATTGAAAGGATTATCCTGGATTTTCTTCAAAAATCTTTCTCTTTGAGCACAATAGAAATAAAATCCTACAGATTTGACACGACAAGACTATAAATAATGACAGAAATGACATTTTTAGGAAAACGCTACTGTTTCTGCTCCATCTGTCCTCTAAGCACACGTCATTATGTCAGCTTTGCTTACATGTTTGATTGAAACAGTGTGCTGGCATGTGCATCTGTCTGTGTGTGAGTCGAATAGAAACAGAGGGATAATACCATCTCCCAGGCTCAGTGTGCTGGTTCAATGAGCATGGCACTGACCCACATTCACCACCATCACATTAGCTCTTTCGGCCTGTCTCTCACATAGACATTGCATAACACGCCAGCTCTTCTCTGCTCTCGAATGTTCCACTTTCACTCTGATTGCATAAATAAGAAATATGTGCGATATGTCCACCATTAAAAAAAATCCCAGCTGCGTTTCTGACATAACACTCATATAGTCTTAGCTACAAATACATTTAGTTATGTTTTTCCAGAATGTCTAGAGTTTATGAATAGACTACAAAAAGTGTTCCATCAAAAGTTATGTAATCATGACCAAATAAGGAGCTTGGATGTAGAGCCTAGAAAGAATATATTATGTGTGCCTTTGTTACAGAATATCTCATAATGTGAGAACTATTACTGTGTTCATTCAAGAAACACTGCCCCTCAGTGGCTAGAAGAAACACAAACACACTGATGGTAACAAAAAACACTGGTGAGACCAGAGTTATGCACCAAGTTATGTGCAAAGACAAGACACAAGACCATTTTAAAACATTTTCTAACTACAGATAAAAACAATTAATTGCCCACAGGTTTTAGATCACTCAGATCTAAGGTTTAAGGTTTAAACTTATGCTGTATTTTGAGTAGTCAACACTCGCTCCAAATGTGATGGAAAATAAATTCTAATTTAATGGACAATAGGTCCTCTTCTATTTGATCAGGACAGATTTGGTGTACCAGGACGATGTTAAAAACCTGTCAAAACATATTGAGTAACTTATGAATCTAACTACTGTTTTGCAAATATACAGTTTTGCTCATCGAAGCCAATGTCTGAAAAACCCCATTACGAAAATATATTTCTTTTTAAAAATAGATTCACCTGACCATTATGAAGGACATAAAGCTGTGCTGACCATTATGAAGGACAATATGCTGATACTTTTCACTGAATGTGCACTTTTGGTAGGGTTTTGTGTAAAATCAATCAGAACCACAAAGCCTTAGACCAAGACAAGACTGAGAGTAAAGAAATAGCAAAGAGAGTTTGCCAGAGAAATGAGTTGGAGGCCAGAGAGAGATGAGACTGGTACAGTACCAAATACAAGTTTAGACTCTGGCCATAGAAGGTCTAGATCAAAATAAGACAGAGAGGTCAAAGTGAGTTTTGACCAAATAAATTAGAAAGCCTAAATGAAAACATGACAGAGACCAAAGAAAGTCCTGAGGAAGACAAAACAGAGGCCACAGAGAATCCAAGCAAAGACTAAACAGAAGAGAGACGCATATAAGGATGTCTACACAGAAACCAAGACTAGGTCAAGACGGAGACCAAAGAGGGACCAGACCAAGAAAACACCAAAGAATAATGGATAGTTCAGCTAAAGACAATATAGAGGCCAAAGAGAGTCCAGACCGAGAAACACAGTGATCAAAGAGTCAAAGACTTAGCAAAACCTATACCAAAGATGAAAACAAAAGCAGAGATTTCAGACCAATACCAGACAGTGACAAAAGAGAATCCAGACAAAATCTAGGCAGAGCCTAAAGTCAGTTGAGACTAAGACAAGACCAGGAGATATTTAAACCATATAGAGATCAGACGAAGACAAGACCAAAGGGAGTCCAGACCAGAAAACACCAAAACCAAAAAGTCCTTATCAAAAAAAACCTGAAAACAAAAAGAGTCCAGATGAACACAGGGCAGATGCTAAAAAGAGTCCAGACCTAAAAAAAAGTAGCCGAAAGAGAGTACAGATGAAGAGATGGTAGAGTCTAAAGAGAGTCTAGACCAGGAAACATCGAAACCAAAGAGGGTACACATGAAGACAAGGCCAAAGCCAAATAGAGTTGATATCAAGACAAGATTTATACCCTGCTGAATAGAAACATTGTATTTATGTACCATCTGTAATCCATTCATATCCACGGGCACACAGACCATCACACTGTCCTACCATCCATTGACCTATATTACATCCTCCACTGACCCATCGTTTTCATCAAATACAGCGCAATTCAAAGGAAAAGAGCAAAATAGTCAAATAATAATAAAAAAAAAATAAGATCATTAGAACTGCTTGATTAAGACTTGATTCTGTGGGAGTCCTCAATTTTACAGTCAGTGCACATGCAAATTTCCCCATGGCAAAGTGGTGAGAAACCGGTCTGCCCAGTTAGTATGGTACAGCATGCTCATCATAAGCGGACAAGGCTGGAGAAAGAGAGGGAGAGAGAGAGGGGCAGTGAGACAAAGCGGTAGAAAAAGAAAGAAAATGGGATTCTAATGAGCCAGTCATCCAGAACCGCAATCGCTGCCCCGGGGATGATCTGGGGCATACACTCTTCCAGAACTGTTTATTCATTCATTTCCACAGGTTAATGGATGTTTCCTGTATAAAATCTTCATTTCAATATCATAAGGTCTTGGATCTGACTGAAACAGTCAAACTCATTCGGATGCTAAATGTCAGTTTTGCATACATAAACAGCCTCAGAAGAATGTTAAATATATGGCTTAGTGCAACTAGGACCAGGCCACTTTAAGACTGTTAGTCTTCCTTTAATAATAACAAAGTAATATCGTGTTTAAAATGTTTAAAAGAAAAAAAATCTGTGTAAACAAAAAAAAAGATATAGCTGTCACATGTAATGTAAATATAATTCTTGGTACTAAATTATATATATATATAATACTATATAATAATAATAATAAACAACATTATAAATAATTTTATTAAATATTGAGTAATGGGTGATGAATGTTCTGGAAAGTTGTGGTAAAGGCAAAAAATAAGATTAATAGTTTTCAAGTCACTATAAGGTACACAAGCACCAAGCACTTCATCACCTTGTGTTAGTGCATTTGTGTGGGTCAGGGTCACTGTGCAAAGCTGAAGAACGGTGAGGAAATATTAAATCACATTCACATATTTGCCGGCCGAACGAGGCGTGTGCAACTGAAACATATTAGGGTTTCACAATTTAGCTCAAAAGTAGGTTATTAAATTAATGTAGCTTTAACCTCTAGGATATGCGGTTAATGGTGCATTTTAATGAAAAATATCTTTACTTATATATAGATCTTTTTAATTTTTTATGTCTACCATGGTAATCATAAATTGTTAAGGTCCTGAAAAATCCTTTCTTAAAATAAACAGGTAAATCAAACATACAAATAAATAAACCCATGTTTAGAGGTGGAAAGTGTAAAGTGTAAGTGCCCTGGAGAACAGACAGAGATTCATTGTGTCACGATAAAATAAAAACCACAGAACACGAGAAACTACTTCAGCCGTTTCAACTTTCATTTAAAACTTATAAACATAAATGCTTACAGAAAAATGTTACTATGAGAAAACCAAAACAAATGATGACAAATATTCCACCCTTTTCGGAAAAAAGAAAGCAAATGACGCATTCAACCACATTATTTATTACAAAGGATTTATGTCCTTATTTATGTCTTATTTAGATAAGGTATTATATTTTTGATTGGAAGACGATATAAGGTAAATTAATCCATTGTTTTCTATTGAAACCATGAACAATACACAAAATATTAAATATATTGTTAAATCAGAATAATTTAGGTGGTAGGTTCATATTTCATAACTTATCCCACATCATAACCCATTTCTCACTTGTTAACAAGTTCTAGGGCTAAAAAGAAAACAGAAAGTATGGATGGACAGATGAACAAATAGATGAACGGATCACAGATGTCGGATGACAGTGTCCATGCTTAATGTATGTAAAAAAGATCCAACTTAGTCTACATCGTGACAAGAGAACCTCTATTTATTTGTTTTGGCTCGACAAAATAGAAAATCTGACTCAAATTCTCTGAACTGTTTTCCATATTTCAGAGAAAATCAGTTGCAAATCGGAATGAGTAATTGCTAATGACAACTCTGCTAACTTTCTTTGGACTGTATTACTGTATGCTGAGCATCTACATGTGTCACACGGCACCAATAACCCATTTGTCTTCATAACAAACTGCATGTTGTGCTTGCATTCATTTCGTGAGGCGACATACAGCACCTGCTCCAGGAAGACACATGGCATGAGAGGCGCTGAGTCAGCAAACAGGCCTGACAGAAACATGGTGTGCCGTCTCATCCAAAAAAAAAAGTCCCTTGAGACCAAAGCGGCCAGACAACAACAAAGCGGGACACTCATCTCTCACTGGCTGAGCCAGAGTCAAGAGATAATGAAGCCATGGTGAGATAAAGAGTGGGAAGAGGAGGGAGGGCCAATAAGTGTGAAACTGGGAGTATATGCACAAGTCATCAGTACGAAAAAGAATGACAGTGTGGAAACAACAAAGAATGGAGAGGTAGAAAGAAGTTGCACTTTCAAGGTCGACTCCTCAGGTATATGACGCGAGAAAAATGAGCTAGCGAAACGACAGCACAGCAGCGAGGCCCATCAGACCCGCTGCTGGCATATTTTGCCTTGACGAGTTTCATTTATTAAGTGGAGGGCTTGCGTATGCACTTCACTTGCTGGCAGTCACCTTTCGAGCATCCCAATTAACTCCTTTCTAATTGATGTTGGACATATTAAAGTTAATGAGGCAGCGGTCCATCTGTTGCGTGAGGAAACGGAGTGGGTTTTGTCATTGATAGGGCAAGCAGCAGCATAATGCAGCAAGGACGCTGGATTCGATGGTATCCCACAAGACAAAGAGCTGCTTGGCCAGCGGGATCCATAACAGAGCTCCGTGATGATCCTTCAGTTCCTCTCTCATGCATTTTTACGAGTTTCATATATCAGCTATATGAGTCTATATAAGAGATGTATGACAGACTGAATGATTCACGGGGCCCGAACAGCTCAGTATGCCTAATAAATAATAAATTTACATTTTACTGATGCACACATACACTGTTTTGCTCTCGATTAAAATTTAATCGAGGTGACGTCGGCCACAGAAGTTAAAATACCTCTGTGGTCTGTGCAAATCTATGTCATACTCTCGATCTCATTGCTTTGTTTGTCTTTGTCTTGCTATGGTTTCATCAAAGAGAAGGATTTCAGATCACCTCAGCCTCATGGTTTATGTTTCTCATGCGCGCAAGAGGCTGTACTTGCACACATGAAATTGGGAAGGGTATGGCACAAGGACAAAAAGTAATGTGAGAATGGAAATGAATTCATGGGATGTTTCCATCTGTGTGGCTGCTTAGGCTAGAAGGTATTGCTTTGAGATTGATCCACTGCGGTTTTTTAATGGAGATGTAGGAGAACTACAAATAACATAGTGAGTCTTTTAAAAGTGTTGTATGTCTATACAGCAAATTTTACAAGAATTCTTTGTGTTCTTATTTTACTAAAATGCAGCATGTGCTACCAACTGTCAATATGTTGTTGTCAACACTGGTAAAAAGAAAATATTAATTCAACTAAGCTAAGAACTACCAGTTGTGCTACATTTTTTATAAGTTTGCTAAGTTTTATATATATATATATATATGGAACTGGGATGGAACCACAAGAACATCCATCTCATCTCATCTCCATCTCACCACAACTTTTAAAAAGCAACTTAAACTTTTCTTTTCTGAGAGCAGTAACAAACATTAAAAAACCTTGCTGGAACCTCTTGAATGAGCAGTTCTCATGATTAACTGACCTTATGGCAAATTGCTTGTTGGGTTTTATCCACAAGTTTATGTCACTTTATGAAAAAAACTGTCTGCTAAATTCACAATTATGCAAAAGTGTCAATGCATATCCAAATAGAACAATACATTTGAAGCACTTGGTTCCAAAATCCTATAAATCCATAAAAGTTAAACTTGGAAAAAAAAAGATCTTCTTCCCCAAAATAAAAGCTATTTATTTCAGTTGTGTATACCTTTTAATTTACTAATTTATTAAAAAGCTGTTTATTTTTTGGCATAGAGTAGTGTAGTGTAGTTCTGCTGCCCCTCAGTCTCCTCCCACAGACATGCTTCAGGTGAATTGGACACACTTAACTCCCCTCAGGAGTGATTATGAGAGTGAATCTGGCCCTGCAATGGACTGCCCTTTACCCTCGCCTAATTTCAGCTAATAGATGCTTGCAGGACCCCCTGACCTTAACCAGGAATGAGGGAAAAGAAAATTGATGGATGGATCATTTTAACTGTATGCCAGAGATAAACTGGTACAGTAAGAGTTTGACAATGTGAGAACTGATCATTTTGAATTTTGTGACTCAAGAGACAGGGAAGGGTTCAAATAAAATACAATCTTTATCAGTGTTAAGATACCAACAATATAAAAATGTTATATATAATTTTTTTATATAAATATTTGGCATGAATTGCTAAAATAGAGTGCTAAATGGAAGATATCTAATAAGAGATAAAATGGTAGCCAGCAGACAAGGTTAAGCAATAGCCATGCAATAATTCAGATGTAAGGCGTATTGAAAACATATCAAATGCCCAGTTACCACAAAAGTGGAAACCCAGAAGCATTATTATTCAAGTTGTGTTAATATATTTGCCCATCCAAGTACAAGTACATACTAACTCTGTCTGAAGATGGAGCTGGAGATTATTATGGAGGGGTATCAGGTCAAAAACTTTTTACATTATGTTTTTTCTGGATCTAGCTTAGCAGACGCTTTTATTTAAAGCAACTTAGAGATCAGGAGAAAAAAAAAACTATTCAAAATCAAAACAAAATCAATTAGCAACAATGGGTAAGCTAATCAAGAGAACTCCTTATAGAAAAGGTTTCTTTTCTCATTACAGAAAAATTAAGCACTTAATTAAGCACATTGGAGGAAAGGGTTTTTAAGCCTGTAAGTGCTCTCGAAAATTTTTAGTTTTTAGTTTTCTCATTGAAAAGTCTCTGTTTTTCAAATTGGAACTGGAAAAGTACCCAGTAAAGTGATTTAGAACATACTGGTGAGATATGCATCTCTGAAACGGAACCACTCAACCAAATGTGATTCAACCCTCATGAAACATACTTCGCTCCACTAATTAAGTTCCCCTTGACATGTTTCAAGTACTCAAGCAGAGTTGGAGCAAAAGCCAAAGATATATTTAAATATATATTTGTATAAAGTACAAAGATCATTGGTTTGACTTTACATCGACAATCACTCCAAGGTTCCAGACTGAGACAGGGGGAGATTGTTGAGGACTCCAGTTCTATGGTAACATCATTCTGAACGTTGAGATTGGTAGGAATAACCAGGAACTCCATCTCTGATATTTTGAGCTATAGATGATAGGCCTTCATCGGTGTCCGTTGGCCTTAACTATAGAGATCTAGCAGTAAGATAGGGCCTGGTCAAAGGCAGTGCCTATGATACCCTTTACAGTGACTGTGGGTAGTAGTTTGAATGACCCTGTGGAAGGCAGAATAAGAACCAATGATACGGAGTTTGCTCTGGCGAGCCTTGGTGCCTTTGTGACTGAGAGAAGAGCAGTCTCCATTGAACGTCCACTCTTGGATCCTTTTCTGTAAGGAAATTATGTACAACACGTTCTAGAATTTTTACAGTGAATGACAGAAATGAGATGGATCTGTAGCCTTCTACTTGTGATGGTGTTTTTAAGTAGAGTGATTACCTGAATTTCTTTGAATGAGTCTGGAATGACCATGCTATGATCATCTAGCCTTTCCAACGCAATCCAAGCTGCCTATCTAACATCCATGGAGCTGTCACTGTTGCTTTATTTGAATTTTATAGCAGTTTCCAGACCAATCCGCATGAGAGTGTCTGAAATGAAGTTACAATGTGTTCTGCAGCTTTACTGGTCTACTGCACAAAGCCCTTGCCAATGGGTAAATATAAAATTCTCTCAACCAAAAGAGTTGATAAATTAAGGAAGATTCAAAGTAAATTCTTCCTCAATTTAAGATGGAGTTTGTTATTCCTTTCAAACTAGCCAAACTATCATTTGATGTATTAACCTTTTCTGAGATAGTAGTGATCCATTGATGCAAGAAAACATTTTCAATGGATAATGTGAGTGATATTTGAAATGAGAAAATGTGATGAGGAGGTGACACCACGCAGAGAGAGGGAAGTGTAGAAATGAGCTGGATGAAAATATGAGACTTCAAAGTGTGACCCGGCATCAGATGCATGGCTGGCATATTTCACCTGAAATACTGCCCAGAGAACAGCGCTCTGCTTCAGTGCCTCCGAGCCCATACTTAACATTTCGGTAGGTGAAAGGGGAGGCGTCGTTAAGGAGAGCCGCGCTCTGGGATGCTCATCACAAGCTCTACCCAAAACCATTTATTGCATGAGAGCCTCCATACCATGATCAACCCCCTGGAAAGAGATTCCACAGAGGCTCATACATAAGACCCCCTTTGTACCACATCTTTTTGAGTCATATAATATAAAGAGTTGTGTCAAAAAATACAAAGCATGTTTTTTAAAAAACACTATAAATAATGAGATTTGTCTAATCTGAAGTGTATTTTGTTCATATTTGAAAATCACATAATCAAAAAAACAAAACAAAACACAAAACTAAATCTTTTAATCTCCACTAAACCAAGCACATCGCAAAGAAGATGAGGTGGTAAAATTTTCGGCTGTCAAAAGTTTTGAATCTTTTTTGAATCATTCCACGAAGACGGAATCGGGTCAATTTCCAGCTGATCAAAGTGATCATAAAGTCCAGCGGAGACATCCTAAAGTCACCGGGAGGCAAAAAGAGAGACTCTGGGAAGCGGCTTACTTGACGAGGCACCGGATAACTTCGCACTTTTGAGAAATGAGTTCAATACGTGGGTTCTGACACTGTTTAACCAAGGTATTCTGGAACCAGCCACTTGACACAATATCGATTTTGTTTGCTCATGTATTTGAACAGTTTTATTAAACAAACAAACAAAAAAAACACTATATTGATGACTTGGATTTATAGTGTTTTATAAAAAAAGGGGAAAAGGGGTTAAAATAAAATATTTATTTTAAAATAAATCTGAAAATATTAAAATCTGGATTTTACATTTTTATATTTGTATGACTTTGAGATGCTTTATGAAAGTTTGGAACAGAAAATTTAGTTTTTCCTCAAACAACTTTTGCGCTAAAGAAAACACATTTTTACTCAAATTCATCAAAATGGAGATATTGTGAAAAAAAAACTTAATATGTGTAAATAATACAATTCTTTATAATTAAAACCATGACACACACAATAGCTTTACATACTATCTTGCCTCTTTTTTCCAACAATATTCAGAACAAAGGAATTTGCCTCTGATCCAAAGCAATTTCTTGCTCACCTTCTCCATAAAGTGTGCAGTGAATTCCTCCTTCATCTGATTTATAGGTCTAGTCGCCTAAGGCATGATGGGCCAGCTTGAATTAATATGCATTTGCTTATGGCTCCCTGTGATAAATTAATACTAGGAGAGACAATAGAGGTCACAGGGGAGTCTCTGTGTTTAGGCACAGTCACCACTGCCTCTGTTTGCTCCTCTGAACTTTTCCTAATCCCTCACCATGATGAAAAGCAAAGACTCACGCTGGGATTTACAGACTGTGTTTACAATGTGATTATACAGACTGCTGTCAGGTTCAGTTCTCTTGTGGACTTAATAAAGTATTAGCAATGCCTGATGGGTTTTTACTCTAAGACTTCTCGCATACTGTTATAATTCGTTTTCTCCAGATGGTGAATTTGACAAAGAATTTGTTTTGGAAGACAGGAACTGCAATGGATTGGTTGTTAATGATATAGTAAATCAGCACTCCCCCGATCTTAGCTTTCGTCTAATCAAAGGAAACGGTCTTGAGATGCTTCTGCTGGGCCATTATGTGCTTGTGCGCTGATGACATACCCCCTCGTTAAAGTGGAGCAGCTTGTTTTGAGGTTGGCAGGTTGCACTGTTGGCCAGCCTAGGACAAAGGTCCTTTTCTTGGAGGAGATCCCTCTGGATAAACATAAACCAGCCATGCGTCTCCTGTGCTCCTGCCCTCCCCATATTTACTCTGGCCAAGCTCATTACACCAGCCCATGTTATCCTCTCCATATTGATAGCGTCCATCTAATGTTTTTTACTCACATGCACAAAAATTGGATTCGGTGGGATTATGAACTGCTGCAATTCCTAATAATGTCGGTCAGGAACTCCTCTTGCGAGAGATTAAGCACTGGTTGGGTTAATGATGATGGGATTGGTGAGCTTGTCATAACTCACAAAAGAACCATTAGAGTGATATTATGATGAGGGCTGCAACTCATAGGTGTTTAACTCTGGCAAGGTGGCACAAGGCTATTCGTCAATTCTTTCTTGTAAATTTCCTTGCATTCAGTTTAAGTTCAGCAGGGAGTGTAAAATATGCTAGACATTAACTTTGTAAAGGAAAAAAATAAGCATGAAAGAAACATTGTAAGTTGTGAAAGTTGCATACATGCAATAAAAATGTCAATTAAAGCTGCAAGCAGCGATCAAAGGGCTTGAGCACCTCTTTGTACAGCGTTTGTGTGACTATGCACTTGTTATTTAAAAGATCTATTCAACAGGAATTGTTACAGTTATAGAACAATACAGGCAAAATAATTAATGAAAACCACATTATAAAGTCTCATGACCACCAGGTGGAGCTATGACTGGAATCATTTTGGCCAATATTCTTGTCACATGTGTCAAAATGGGTAAAAATGTAATAATAAAAAATGTAGTGTAATGAATAAAAGGTAATGTTACATGTAGCAATCCCTGTGGTCTTAGTGATGCTTTAACTGATAGTGTACATTGTAGATGTGTTAGGACATGGACTGTTACTATAGTACAGACATTGTATGGCTGAGTTATTAACAATTCCTGTTTATGGCTGTTTTCAAAAAAAGCTTCGCAACTTAACATCCCATATGTCTTAAGATCAGACTGATGAATAGAAAAAGTTTGTTTGAGTAAAACATAATCAAAAGTGGCCAATTTTAGAGGTTTTTGTGAAATAGGCGACTTCCTGTCTATTTCGGAAATGCGATCCGTATCACTTATATTTAAGTCTTGTTACCCCACTCATGCATGACTTATTTCAGTCACCTACTACAAAATGTGAGCACACTATAAGCTGAGACTTGTTAGGTGGCGCTATAGATCCATTCTACCACAGCCACTTTTCGAACCCTAATCAAATGCACATTTTCACCAGTTCTGACGTGTTTGCGTAATTTGGTGACTTTTTTTGGTCAATTGATCATGACAGAGAATGATCCCAGGCCAGTGGCTACGGTGGGTATCAATTTTCATTTTTGTGCAGTAGTAAATGTTCAGAAATTTGTTGTTTGTTTCATTTACTTTGAAGTTGATTGTAGAAAAGTCTGTTAGTGTGCAATTTGACCCTTAAAATATTCTATAATATATTAAATAGCCTAAAACACACGCTAACCCCTGTTTTTTATTATGCATGTACAGCATGTCATTTAGAGATTACAATACTTAAAAAAATGTATGTTTCCTAGATTTTTGTTGTTTAACTACAGATAAAACTAGACAAAGAAAGACATTTTCCTTCTCTGAAGGACAATCAATTCTCTCCAAGTATCTTCACAGTGGTGAAGCAGTGCAACGTTGAAGCTGAGAAATTGCACTGCAATACTGCCCTCCACAGGCACAGACGTTAGCTCTGGAACAATAGAACAAAGAAACCCCCTTTGGAATAAAGGCACAAAGGAAAGAAAGAAATCCTTCCGATAACAGCTGATAACTGGTGACCAAAGACACAACAGTCCATTTCGCCCTACTTTCACCAAACCCATTCTTTACTGATGTTGTTTAACCATTTATCAGACTTCTGTAAAAATATATATTTCTCAATTTTCAACCGGAGCCATGTTGAGATGAGATGTTTTACAGCAGAAACATTTACATTTACTTTGAAATGACATCATGGAGGGAAACCACTAATCTGCCAGATTATATGCAAACCACACCCATTTCACCTGTGAATCTCTCTCTTCTCACAAGTTCTAACACTTTTTTTCTGTTCATTGCTCTTTTTGTCTTTTGCACTTGGTGAGTTGTTTTTGTGATTCTACAATCTAGATACAAACGGCTGTACGTTTTGTGAGCATGGATGATATTTTAAAGACAATCACAATTCAAAGCCCAGCTCTGCTTATTTATCTTTATTGCTTTATTTCAGATAAAATGGGGTGCTTCACATTTGTCAAAGTTGTTATGGTTGTCTTCAACTTGCTCGTCTGTGTAAGTATGCTTTTTTCCTCATTAAATCTATACATTTGAGTGCAGTGAGAGGGTGTTTAGAAGAATAATTGCATTCCTTTATTTATTGACTTAGGCTTTTATGTGGGGTGTAAAGAATGAAATAGATTCAGCCTGCTGCCGGATGAGCAACAAATCATTTATCCTCTCTTCTTTACAGCAAACACATAAACCGAACTAATGCAAAACGATAACACAAACCCATTAGAAAATTCTTCGTCGCTCCATGCTGAAGTCTTGATAATCAGAGTAAAAGTGTGAAAGTGAGTGAGGCATTCATGCTTGTGCACATGCAATCATTTTCATCTCATTACTGTTCATGGCCACTTTGTTTGAGAACTAAAGCCTGGACATGTCTGAAATGATGAGTACCCCGGGTTACTTGAGGAGAGAGGAGATTTTCAGATCTGTAGATACTAGAACAAAGGAAACATAATTGTGTGTCATATTTCTTTATTCTATTGCTGTTATTTTGTGTTTGCTGAAAGATTTGTCTTATCTGCAGCTGACTTATCAGTCTCAATACATGTCAGGATTTGTAGAGGACAAAACTGGTTGCACACGGTGTGAGGTCAAAGTTTTCTTCAAAGATTTCATTCCGTGTCAATTATTTGCAAAAAAAAAAAAAGAAATTTATGATGGAGCTTTTGTCCTTTTTTTTTTTTTTGTAAATAATCTCCCTGTAAATAAATCATCCCTAAGCTTTATATGGTAAATCAAGAGCGATTGTGGTTCTGCTGAATCTAAACTAGATTTCAGCTGCTTTGATGTGTATTTGTTCTGAGAGTACAGCTTGATTGTAGCTGTACTCATTTGTAGCTGTACTCATTTGTTAAATTCATGTATTATATTTAATATTATTAGCCAAGTCTCCAATAAGCTGAGGTTTATTTATAGTGATTGCTGGAAGACCAAAAAGAAGTGAATTTACGATATCCAGGTATGATGTGATGAGTGCTCAAATCAGTCTAGCTGTCGACAGATGAGAGATTTATGAAGCGATGCGAGACTTATGAAGTTAACAGAAATTTTGCACTATTTGAGTGATAAGGAGTGGCTAAGAATAACTTCTAAACTTTTTATTTTAGTTGAATTCATATTTCCTATCATCAAAGTTAGAGCTGTTAAGGAGTTATGAAATAAACACGGAGGAAATGGAGAGCTCTACTGAATCTAGAAGAAGCTTTAGAGCTTCTTGAGATCAAGGAGAACCAAAAGTTCATGTGTGACTTTTAACAGTGCAATCTCCACATTATGAGAATGACAGAAACCAGACTGAAACTTTTGGAGCTGAGCGACACCAGTTTTTTCCAGTATTTTGGGTAAAAATGGGAGGATTGAGAAAATCAAATGTATATACGGAGAGGGTACATTGGAGATTCTGTACTTGGAGATTTCAGTCTTTTTGCTATTAGGCTTGGGAAAATGTGCTGGGAACGCAACTTAAGAAGTGGTATATTGGAATTATATATTTGTGTGTTATCAGCATAGAAATGGAGTTGATAACCAAAATTTTTCAATATTGGAGCCAGGTTACAGAAAGAGAAGGGGGCCCAGAACAGATGCTTGGGGGACACCAAAAGTGACAGGAAAGGTTTGGATCATGTACTAATTCATCTGCTCAAAGTTAGAGGATTGGTAAAGAAAACATATAGCTTATAAAGCTGTCAAACACCACTTAGAGGTTATTTTAAAAAATTTATGGATTAAAGATATTTCATTTAAAGTCAGAGTCCCTCATTGCTGGATAGAGAGAGCATGAAGAAAGATGGCCCATCAGCACGTTCATATTAAAGTTAAAGTCTTCTTTTGTTTGTGTTTTGGAGTGGGCAGAGGAACCTTAATTGAAATTAAATAGTGCTCTGACACCGCCAGATCAGAAATTAAAAGACATCACCTCAGCACGATTGCCAAGAAAGTAGAAGATCACTCAATTTTCCACATCAAACTGCACACTGAAACATTTCTTTTTTATCATTTTGACAACCCCATGTGTCTTTTTTTATGTAATCCCATGAAAATCCAACTTATTTTCCTATGCTTTCCACATCTAATCAGTTTCATTCCTCCATCTGTCATATAAGGTGCCATTTCATTTCCTTACCTTACCCCTTTATATGATTCCCATGTAATCTCTCCAGGTGTATCTTCCTTTGACACTCAATTTCCAACCTTTATGTCATGCATGCTGTCATTTGATCACATTACTGCAGAAAAGAGTTGAATATCATAAGCCCACCAAAACCCATTTGCTTACAAATTTGTTCCGTTACCAAAAGCTGTCCATTATCAAGTTTCTGACAATTCCCAAAGCGCCATGATCACATTCATTTTGGAAATGGTAGAAAGAAAATTATTCTCATGTGGGAGGGAAAAAAAAAACAATGACGATACAGAGTATTGAATGCTTCGTGTTCGGCTGTCAGGGAGTCGAGCTGGACGTGAGCTGCCCTGACAGCCATGATTGTCTCTGACAGAACATATCATGTTTCAGAAACGGGTATGACATGGAATGTGAATTAACATGCTGACACCATATCGCTCATTAACCCACCAGATGTGCTGTGGGGCTGAGGCCTTTTGGTACTATTCCATTTGGAGCTTGAAATGTAACATCTCAAAGTTCAATAAGTCAAGCTGGTTCTAGACATAGCAGTGGACATAGAATGTGTCCGTTCATTCCCCCAGGAGATCCATGCCATAACAAGACTTGGTTATATGTTAGAGAGCCGTTGTCTGCAAAATGTCCTAGAAGTGCCATAAATGAGCAATCGAGCGCCTGCTAGCATGCTCTTGGCCATTAGGTGCACCCTTTAGTTTCTATTGAGCTATGACCAATGCTGAAAGACCCACATCTATATAGCTTAAATAGGATACAGTCTGGCCTTAATGGTGAAAGGTATAGCAGTGACAAGAAAAGGTCATGGGAAAATTCAACAGATAAAGGAACAGAATATGAAAAAATGACATTTTTCAACAATGACACAATAGCTGGAAGTGTGATGATGCTTTTGAACTAAAACGGGACTGGTAATCTGTTTACAATGAGGTCATACTGTATCAGATTGCTATTTTCTTTCAAAGATACAAAAGACTGCAATTCACAACTAATCCAGGAAAATAACTGGACCGCGAGGAATGCTGAGGATTAGGTCACTAAACCAGACATCTTTCTTTGCATGTGTGCAATTGTGTGTTACTTGCAACACCAATAACTATAAGAAAAGCTCTAGAAATCAAAAACCAAAGTGATTTGATCCATTGATGATGTACATTTTGTAATTTAACATATAGCACGCATTGCAAATAGCTAGGTAGTAAAAACAACGTTGTTCATTTTAAAAGCATTAATTAAACAGTAAAATAATTGCAACCTGTTGTAAAACTAGTGTTTCACTGTGATATATAGGACATATAACAGCATATTTATTTATTTATTTATTTAAATATTAATATCAAAAATACATTACTGTATTTAATGAATTTTATAAAAAAATGTATATCTGCCAACATTGTGTGAATAATGTTCTCTCAACAACCCACTTTGAAAATAATGTGTAGGTTTCAAAAAGGTTATGAGCATTGATAGTTTTTGGTTATAAACAAACATTACACTAACTTTGACACAAGGTAATTCAAATTAAGATGTGAGAAAATGCGCAATCGTCTTTCAGTTTCATTTTACAGACTCCAAATCGGTGCCATCAGTGACATCTAGAGGTGAAAAGAAGAGATAACCCTTGGAAGTACAAGACCAGTAATATGGCTTGTGTTTTCTGGCACAAAAATAGCAACAAAAAGGTCTCAGAGCACACTACATGGTTTAGGAAAAGTTTGCCTGGTTTTTACATACAAATTTCCCATTGCTTTGACCATGTCTTTGTTTTGGGGGGATTTAGGCTTTTTTTATTTTGTCTAAAAACTTTTTCTTTTCTTATAAAACATAAAATCTGATTATCTGACCAAAAAAAGACTGTGAATGTTATTTTTTTGTAAAATTTCTGGTTTGCTGTGAACTTATTGTGTAATTAATTGTAAACTGAAATTTAAAAAGGTATCTACTAAAAATGATATAAAGCATTTAAATGTAATTTTTTAAAGCAAATTGTAAAAAAAAAAAAAATTGTAACAATTAAAAGTAGAAACAGTTAACAGTTGAAAAACACTGTTTAAAGGGGCCATATTAATAAAAATTGACCTTTTAAGAACTAAACTTTGAGTCACAGAGGCATATTTGCTATCCACACATCCGTATGGACACCACAGCATCATCATAATCATATGCATTCAGTGATTGGATGTTTAAACCCATGAAGCATTCATTGATTGGATATTTGGTCATTGGGAAGCTTTCTAAAACATGCGCATTTTCATGTATAAAAACAGCTTTTCTTTTCTTTTACCAAGACACAAAGTAATGGAGTCGATCAGCAGAGCAGCATCCAGACTACTCCCTTTAGTGAACAAGACAGTTTGTCCATATCTGATAATTGTGCTTGTCATGTTTTGACAGCTGGCCGGCATGTGTGTCGGAGCTGCAGGGATATGGGCTACTGTCGATAGTGACACCTTCATGAAAATCATACCACCTTTTACCGATCAGATCTGGAGTCGTGTCAATGTGGGAATCTTCAACATCACCATCGGAGTAGTAATGACTCTCATTGGAATGATCGGATGCTGTGGAGCTCAGAAAGAAAGCAAATGTCTTCTTATAATGGTAACACACTTTTATGAAACATTCTGTTCAGGATTTGTTGCTATGCTCATATTCTCTGTCTCCATGCTACCAGTTCTTTGCCATCATTGTCATCATTTGCATTGCGGAAGCAGCAGCTGCAATAGTCACCCTGGTCTATTCGTCATACGTGAGTCTTGCTCCAAACCACTGACCTCTCTCCAAAACCACCCCCACCACCCCTCTTTTCATTTAGATGCATGTAAATTCCCATCATACTCTGGCCATCATTAAATTAGGGGGTTTGAAATGGCTCCAGCACATTCACCCACTTAATAACTCCCAGATTGCCTGAGGCGCAATGCCAGCACTCTCACTTTGAGCAATTTATTGCACGACAATATTGACGTTCAGGCATTTTATATGCAAAACAGGTGATTTACATACAGAACTCTACCCATTTAGTGAAATGTGTAATAATTACAGCAACTTTGAGTGAGTTGATGTTAAGACAAAAGTGCCATTTAATTAAAAAACAAAAAGGCATTTTGGGGTACATTTCTATGATTCATTTATCATGTAATGTATTAAAAATCAAAGAAATTAAAATACTTGATTATTTTAGAAAATAGTATATATACGGTGACCCTGTTACCCCAATATTAGGACACTGATCCTAAGCTCTTGTAGATAATTACTGTAAAATGATGCAGATTTAATGAATATTGGTCTCTTTTCTGACTTCTGAAATAGAAATGATTATCATTTAATGGTTACTATTTGTCATTATCAAGCCCATTCAAGTGGTTCAGCAAGTACCAACTCCACCTACTGGAAGCCTTTAGTAGGTTCTCATCTTCCATTTCTAGCATAGACAACACTTTGTGATTAACCCCAAACCTAAACCCAAGCAGATTTGTTTAGAATTTTTAACCCTTAGAAGTCCGGGGCCTTTTTCAATGTTTTTATTACTTTACAATTTGCTCTGATAAATTACCTTTAAAACCATTTTTTATATATACATTTGTACGATGTATTTTTTTAGTACAACCATATTTCCCAAAATGTTGAAATTTTACAAAAAAGGCGATTCAAATTTAATTCAAGTTTGTAATTTTTCACTGAAAAAAAGGAGAATGAGAACAGTATTTCATGGCTTATAACATAAATATGACAAAATAAAAATTAATCCCCCAAAAATAAAAACCAGGCGAGCCTCTCCTAAACCAACACTGTTTCAAGCACTTTTTTGCCATTGTGCTTGTCACATGTCTTTTACTTCGAATGGTTATCTTTTCACTAAAAGGCACTGATACCACTGATTTGAGGTTTGTAAAATGAAACTGAAAGACAACTACATTTTCTCACATTCTTATTTGAATTACCTTTCAAATTAAGTGTCATAACTCTTGTAGTGTTTGTTTAAAACCAATAAAACTAAAACTAATACCCTTTTTGAAACCTACACATTGTATTTGACATTAAAATGAAACAGTGAGTCACGTTATCTCAACCTAATTCAAAACAGCCGGCGTGATTGGCACTGGACGTCTAAGGGTTCATTTCTTCTGATGATACTAGTAAATTTAACCTACTGAGCATACTTAAGTGGCAGTAGGTAGCTCCTACTGGGTCATTATAATGTTACGTGTGGTATGCACTTATATAAAATATGTTATTTAATAGTTTAACAAAAATCAATGATGTTTTCGCAATAATAATACAATTACACCTTTAAAAAAATAAGCCACCTCACATTTTATCTAATAGGGCGCAAACCTTAAAAGTACGGTAGGTGCCAAAGCAGACAACCCTTTCTCCTGGATGGCTCTGCAGAGTGGTTCCTCTGCATTGAGACTAAAAATGGTCTTCTACGTGTTTATGCAAACGTGGAATCAGTTTGTTCAGGAAACATCATTTATGCAGCTATCTGGATGAAACGCAGTACTTCATCAAGGAGCCCAAGCACTTAATGCTACTGGGAGTCTCCAGAAAGGAAGAGAGCAGGACATCCGTGTGAATTATAGATTGACTAAATCGTTCGCAGGAACATTAAGCATGCAAATACCCATTTAATGTGCTGTTTGTCACCATCACACTTTTCTCCGTTCATTTATTTATTATCCTGACAGAAGAAATCGGTGCTTTAATATTTCATGGGAAAGTCTACGACCAGCTGTCCCAGAGTAGTTTTGATAAGAAATGTGTTTCCCGAAATCGTCACAATCGCACAATATGAATTTGAATAGCATTAAATGTTTGCATTAATATGTCACAGAATAAACCGAACCTTTGCAGGGATTGCGTTTTTAATGTTCAATCGGTCACAGCCATTTACTGTTGGATCCAAACTGTAATCACTTGTGTTTAATGGTATTTTTATTACCTTTCGCTGAGGCGGTGTCATTTGGCAATACCAATTTCGATACTGAAATTAAAGATCCTTATTAAGATATGAGAAAACACTTCCCATTTATGTTGTGACTTTCAGTTGATGTTATAAATGACATTCAGGACCGTACACACAGGTCTCAGATCAGCAATTAGCAATTGCTTGGTTGCTTCCAGCGCTTTGTCCTGTCTAGATTGTGAGGGAATTCCTCGAGACATTGATGGATGAGCTTGCGCGGAATAACTGTACTGATCTGTGCAGCTTCCACTGCTTCATGGGTGGAAGAAGGGGGGCTGAATGTTTTAATTGTGTTTTGTCTGCACATGCCCACAGGCCTACTGTGAAGAGATCACTCTAGCTGACCTTTCCTTTCTCAGCCAACACACACACACACACACACGCACACACACACACACACACGCACGCAAGCCCACGTAACACTCAGTCCTCTTCTGAGTCTGACTGGGTTGATTAATGAAATTCCAACTAATAAGACAAGTTTGAAAATGTATGAGGAGTGAGAAAGAAAGACATAGATACAAAACGTTACATTCTCAAACCAGTCACATGGTTGATATCTGGCATAAACCTTTCAGAAAGTTTTCATTGTAAGAAGACACTCAGCTATACAACTTTAGTTCTTTTCAGTTGTTATCAACACCATTCATATGGTTAACTGAGTGTTGTAGGTCTTTATTGTTATGTTCAAACACTGATAACAAAATGAACACCAAAGTAGGTGCACTGTTCTGTTTTCTTAGCTTAAAATTAAGTTTCCTCTTATTACAATTATTAAGGGGAAACTATGTAATTTCTGATTGCTTGTTGGTGCTTTAAAAGATTAATAAAGTCCATGTTTGGTGCGGCTCAAACTGTAACATTGACAGTAGTTTTGACTACTATAGATATCTACAGTCAATAACCATGGCAAAAATACAAGTAAGCATCTCGAAAAACGTTCTCCACTTAAATATGTTTTCTTTTCCTCAAACCTTTTTGTAATGTTAAACTGGAATTTGTTAGTAGTGCTCCTCTGTTGTCTACAAGTATTTTTTCTGGTTCAAAGACTGGAACCATACTGTAGAGTGGATTTTGTGTCTGATGAGATCCAGGAACCAGCAAACAATATTATATTTGAAATTACATTTTACTCTAAAATGTATAATGTTGTCTTTATGTATTATATATAAAAAATGGCATTCTTTATTACAGCCTTTTTTATATAGCCTGTTTTATTTGGCCATGATAAAACTCATTTTAAAAATGTGGAAAGATTAAATTGTTTCACTGAAGAGAGGGTTTTGTTGAAGTTAGATGGATTCTTCAATGCAGATAATTCACGGGTCGAGTAAAAATGTATATCTTGGTTTTATTAAGACTCATTTTGGTGGATTGGAAGATAAGGGAAACACTCATTTCGTCTTGTCTAATGAATACACAGTGTAGGATTTATACTAATATCACATGGTAAATAATGGTATTTTTGGCTTCTGTGTGAGCTCTGAAAGAGGCAAAATGATGCTAATTAATGTGAGCTTGTTGAAATTGTGAATTTAATCCACTTCAACAGTCTATAATTTAGAACATTCTATTCATAGACTCGGTTCGAGGCTCACCGGTGACCTTCCTGGAAGGAGTTTTCATGTTCTCCCTGTGCTTGCGTGGGTTTCCTCCGGGTACTCCGGTTTCCCCTACAATCCCAAAAACATGCGATTAGGTTAATTGAATTATCTAAAATACCCCTTAGGTGTGAATGTGTGAGTGAATGTTGCCCTGCGATGGACTGGCGACCTGTCCAGGGTGTTCCCCTGCCTCTCGCCCAATGTGTGCTGGAGATAGGCACCAGCAGACCCCCGTGACCCCGAAAGGGAAGAAGCGGGTATGAAAATGAATATTTATAAACCCATTCATACAAATGTGATTTTGGCTTTGCTGCAATGGTTTAGATGATTGCACTGGGATTTGCACCAATTCTGTTGAGATCAGAAAATAAATATGCTCACGTACAAACAGGTCCGCAACTAAGTTAGACAATGATTTGATATTACACTAGAAACTAGCGTATATTCACCATAATATAACATGAAACAATCTATTAGTACATTTTAAAGACCCCCACCCTCAGATGCCATTCTAACAAAAAAAAAAAAAAAATTGCAAACAGTGGCCATTGGATTGTAGTGAACAAGTTTTAATATGTTTTTAGTGAAAACTTTGAAGGAAAAAAAGCTTGAACAATTGAAAAAAGTAAATCATTAATAATACCTAGTTAAAAAAGAATACCTAGTAAAAAAGAAGGATGGCATGAAACAATTAAATACTTAAAGTGGAGCATTGTATTAAACATTATCACAGATTTTTACTTCATTTTGATTTATTCTGTGCTTCTGTCTATGTTTGTAATTCAGACTAGGATTATCCTGAGAGCATGGGCTGCCCCTGGACTGAAAAATAATTATGGCAAAGATCAAATCTTCACAGACTTGTGGAACTCCACCATGACAACAGTAAGCTACATCCAAACACCGGCATGCATGAGTGTTGTTCAGTAAAGAGGGTTGACATTGAACTTTGATACTACCCCTCAATAGCTTCACAGACTATGGGTAAAATGGCAAACTTATTAAGAGTTCTATGGTATAATAAACAGCCCTGTTCTCAAGCATTGTTTTCACTAGTTCCAGTGCTGTGGATTCAGCAACTACACAGATTTCTCTGGGTCCTACTACTACCAACATAATGGACAACTTTACCCTCCTAGCTGTTGTTCAGGACCTGAGCTCTTCCCCTGTGATGATGACAATGCAGGGTTCAGCAGCGTGACGGTGAGAAACTGTCCAACAGTTATGTTTCAGACAACAACAATATTAAAATTGAGTTGTTTTTGGATGACTGCAAAAATGTTTGTCAGACCCTTAGAAGGGTCACCTATTGCTTAGTTTTGATTTCAAATATAACGTGCAGATTTCAAAAAAGCTTTTAGTTTGGTAAGGTAATTTAAAGAAAATGCACAATCGTCTTTCAGGTTCATTTTACAGACCCCAAATGCCATCATTGTCGTCTAGGGGTGAAAATAAGAGACAACTCTTGGAAATACAAGACCTGTGAGATAGCTTGTATTTTTCAAAGTTCTGGAACATAAAAGCACAGTGAAACAAGTGCTTGGAACAGTTTACAAGGTTAAGGAGAGGTTCTTTGATATAATTTTCACATTGTTTCGACCTTGTCTTTGATTTTTTGGTGGATTTTTTTATTTTTATTTTGCCTCAACACTTAATTTTTGTATAAAATGTAAAAAGCTGTTCATTCCCTTTTTTTGCAGACAATTTACTACTCTGAATTGTATTTTTATGTACAGTACCAGGTTTATAATGAATATATAATGAAAAAAAAAAGCTGGAGTTGTACTAGTAAAAATCATATCAAGCATTGCCACAAAAAACTGTTTTGAAGGTAATTTATTAGATCAAAGTGTAAATTAGTATAAAACTGTAAAGTAGAAGGCCATAAACTTCTAAGGATTGTGGGGTACATGGTAAATTTTCACCTCCACTCATTTGGATCCTGAAACACGTATATACTGTATTTATACCATTCCATTGAACACATTTAAATGTTAAATGTTTCCAAAGGATTAGCTTTTGTACTCATCCGATAAAAGAAGCACATTGTACCCTATTTATGTACCCCTTTGTGGCACAGCCAGTCTCTCTGTTAAAAAGTAACTCTTCTAAAGATGGGCGCAAACCTCATTTAGAGCTACTTTACAAACATTGAAAAACTACAACTTAAAATACGTCTCAACTCAAATGCCTTCACTGTGTATGCTTTGATTGGCTGAGATCACATCCACCACCTATCGATGTAGCACCAATGTCTACATTTTTTTTCTTTTCAATTTCTAGGAATCACTTCTCATCAAACAAATGTTATGTCTTAGTCTAAGAGTGTGGATGCACATAAATAAGACCAAGTGAAAGGTAATAACCAAATTCTCAATAAAGAGATTTATTGTACATATCGAATCGGGAATATATAAAGTAATGATAGTATAATTTATATGAAACAATTACCACAGGAGTTTGAGACCCAGCTAAATCTAACTAAAGCTAACTATTTTCTATATAGCAGTCAATCACACAAAGACAAAGCAAGAGAATGACCAAACTAACAAAGTTGTGTATCTAGCATGCAGGTAAACAAACAAACAAAACAAACAATGGTAATAACAGGGCAAGCGCGTCAATTCACCAAGATGGCAATCAGCAGTCTTTATAGTCCTCTAATGTTCATTACACCAAGCTCACATTCCAGCAGGAAATAACAGGAACACCCCCTCAACCACATCTCAAATGCCGTCCCTTGTGTCCTAAACAGTGCTATTATATAATTTGGGGCCTTTTACCTGATATTGGTTTCTCTTCCTAGGGCTGTTTTACCCAAATTGTTTACTTCACCCAAAGGAAAGTAAACATTGTAGGAGGAATAGCTGCTGGAGTCACTGCCATTGAGGTAAACACAGTACATCCATGATGCAGTTACCAAAGCATTTGTATTTTTAAATTATTTAACATTTTTTACATGATGTGCTTGCTAAGCTTTGGAATGTAGAACATTGGGCCTCTTATTTTCCACCTCAAGGGGGGTAACAGCTAACATCACTGTATTTAAATCTCTATCATTTCATTGTTTTCTAGATTGCAGCGATGGGGTTGTCTATGTATCTCTACTGCTACTTGGACAAAAAAGAAACTTGAAAGTCTTTTGAAAGTCTTTTGTTGTCTATGCCACAAGATTTGATCAAGCTTTTGAATAATATTGTAGTAATTGTACCAACATTTATTGCACATATACATCATGTGATTCTATACAGATAGTGAAAATAATAAAATGTAGTTAGTTTAAACTGGACTGTAATTCTTATTTTCTGAGTATATCGTATGTGAATTTAGGAACAAAAATGATGGCGCACCACCACCCAGATTTCCAGGTGAGAGACAATAGTCAGAGATCAAGCATGTTCAATTTGGTCAAACTGCAAATAACTTTTAATGTAAATTGCCACTAATTTCCATATTTCAGAGCCATGAACTACATTTCAGATTATAGTTGCCGTTTTTATACCTTTACACAAGATACCCCCTTATTATATCTCTAAGGAACCAGTCTTCTCAGGATGTCAGTGATGATCATTGAGACTCACCACCAAAATTCCAGCATTAGTCAAATCAGATTACAGGGGACAACCACTAAGCATTTGCATTTATTTCAATAATCAATTTTGAGGCTGCTTTGGTTTCCTGCCAACTTCTTTTTAAAAATATGCTGGTACCATTTAGCTCAGCTAATTTCTGTGATATTTCAAACCAGAACGAAACACTACGGTTACATTTCTGTTAACAATGGTTCAAGATGGATCAACAATGTTCATGTGGAGCTTTTATTACAATAATTTCTGTAGTTGAATCTAGCAGGCTGCTCTTCTTGTATTATAATAAATAAAATTAAACCTATGTTCAGACATTACGTTTATATATTATTTTTTAAAGAAACCAAAACTTTCCACTTATTTGTGTAATTAAAAAAATATCTACATGTATAACTCTTAAAAGTAAATCACATTTACTTTTAATGGCAAATAAATATGAATTTACAAATTTGTAAAACATAAAATAACAATAGACAAGACAAGTTTTTATACATTTTTTGCGAATTTTAATAGAAAACCATTTGATATACACATTCTCCAGCAAACTTGAGCAGATAATACTATTCTGATATAATAAATTTTACTGCTGTGGTATTGCACATGTTCAAACCATCAAAACATTCAGTGAAATCACAGATGAAATGTTCGCCTCCGTTTCAGTACTGTACACAAAAACAAACGCACCTAAAAAGAATGAAATGATCTGGACATTATTGCATGAGAAATCCACATTTCACCAGAATCTTCACATTTATTGAGCTTGATTTAACACTAAGCAGATCTTTGATGAGGAAAAATTGCAGTTATTCCATGGTAAATCCCCCACATTTCCATGGCTCTTAGTGGTTGTGTCTTTCACCTATAATCATGTAACCAAGGTAAATAAGACTTAGAAACCGGTCACAAAGTACATAAAAAATTAAACAAGCATGTTCTGTATGTGTAGTCGGGCACAATGTGAAGTTCAGTCCTACTTTCAGGTTAGTAAAAATCATACCATATAAAAATGATGCCAATATATATATTTTTTTTAAATTTGAAAACGTAAGCCTTTGTTTCTTAATGCACTTTTTCTAGTGTAAAAGTCATGTCAAGTAAAAATAACCTCAACATTTTGAAATCTCAATAAAATAAATAGACATATAGTACAAACATATTTATAGGATGTCCAAATGACCTCAGTAGTGTTCAAAAAGTACCGAAAAATTACCCTATTTTTATTTTAAATCCCTTTTCTTTGCATTTTCATTCAATGTAATCTGTCAAAGTTCAGCAGCACGTTGAACCACCCACGACTCTTTCAAACCTCATTCCTTCCAGCATACACGTATGAAATTTCATGACCTTAGGACAAACTCTCAGAGCAAAACACAAACCATAAGATGAGGCCACACCATACCGCATTTGAAGAAATCCACACTCATCACGTTCCAGTTTTAAAAACCGGTCATTTCTAGAGGCCTTCAGCACAGAACCGTATATCCAGTACCTCAACCTCATTGTCTTCTGGAGACCTGAAGAGCAAGACAAGGCCTATTATGTGTCTGAGACAGGCCTTGTCTGTCAGTGGTTAGGGAAGACCCTATTATTAGGATTAAGCAGGTCTATATCTGTTCCACAGGCGGTCCTTCCTCTTTAGGTGCTGGCTCCAGGTGAATGGGAGTGACATTACTAGGTTTCTTAACACTAGGGGGAAAACATGAAATGAAGGTCACACGGAGAACAAACATGTAGTATATGTACACAGAAAAAAATCATTATATTGGTGCAATACATAAAAATAATAGAAACATGAAAAAAAAAAAGTCAGAATTATATACAAATAGTGTACTGGTGACCAAAACTAGTGTTGATTTTAGCATTTTTAATAGTTTTTTTTTTATCATCTCTTTTGTGCTTTATTACTTTTTACTATACATGTTTAGACCTGTTATATTTGTATTGCTTATCGCTTTGATGTAAGGTGTCCTTGAGCCTGAAATAAAATGCATTATTATTATTATTATTATTGTTATTATTATTATTATTATTATTATATGTTGTAGCTGCCTGTTATACAAGCAGGTCAGTTTAAAGAATGAATTAATTCTGGGACAATCAAAGACTAACAAATTATAGCTTAAAATGAAACTGATTTTCTTTTTATGGGCAATAAAATACTTTTTTGATAATAAAATATATATTTTTAGGAGTAACAGCATTAAAATATGGACATTTGTGCTTAAAACTAGTCTTTGAAGTAATCTCAAAACTCAAAATTCAAACTTTAAAATTCAAACATAGCGAATGTACAAAATTTCCTTGTTTTAAGATTCTTTTTCACAAGCATTATATTCATCTTTCAAGAATTCAATGAAATGTGCTCACCCCATTTTCAGATATTTGGCTTGATCAAAGGAGACTTTAACTATATTCGAGCATTGTTTCTTGTTCTGAGAGGAATGTTTTAATCAATACTTTTAACATTGATTTATAAAACAAGTAAATAAATCTTGTTTTGAGATCAGTGGCAAAATCAAAAGCATCTTTCACAAAAAGTTTCTTAATTCAAGTAATTAAATTATCAGAATAAGCATTTTTTTATTCACGTGAAAATGTAGGTCATACCCTAGAAATCTAAACTATGTAATTCCTCTTAAAAAAATGCCCCGGAAGCTCCGCCCACCAGCTCACCCTAACAACCGGATTCACCTGGAGATGTTCCGGCGCCCCCTGGACCTACACCTAACACAGTCATCTTCTGTTTATACTATATTATCTCTTTATACTACCATTTCATCTGTTTATACTATATTTTATATAAATCACACTGCTGTTGTCGCCCAAACAAGGATGGGTTCCCCTTTTGAGTCCGGTTCCTCTCAAGGTTTCTTCCAAAAGGGAGTTTTTCCTTGCCACAGTCACCCCAGGCTTGCTCATCAGGGACATATACACTACTTATTAATTAATTAATTTCTGAGTTTGTTGGTTTACTGTAAAGCTGCTTTGAGACAATGTCTGTTGTGAAAAGTGCTATATAAATGAACGAACTTGAAGTTAATAAAATAAAGCTTTTGCCACTTTGCTGAGAGTTCCATTTTTGCAGTGTAAGAGAAGAATTTTATTTAACTGCTATTGAGGTAAAAGAAGGTGTTTTTTAAGCAGAGCTCCAGTAGTTTGATACTAAACAAACCCACGCATACTCACGAGTAAGGCGAGATTGGAACAGCCACAATCAGGATATGGTTCTTCTTTCGGAACAGCCTCCAGAGTCCTTTGTGATAACCTCGTACATCCAGGTCCCACACATGCAGACACTACACACAGTAAACAAGATAAGCACATAACATGATGCCGCTGTTTTAATACCCTCACAGCAGTGGGTCTATATTTATTTCTGTATATTTCCCCTCTCGATGTGCATAAGCCTTTTATCTACCCCTGCAGGCTCCTCAAACAACAGCTAGCCATAATCTTCACCCATAGCTCTGATATAAAGGCACTTTAAGATTCACTGCAACCCATTCAAAGAAAAAAATGCAGGCTAAATATTGGCTGCAGTGCTATAAAATGCAGCCATGTGCTCCCTGAAATTAATCTGTTATTTGAAAAGAGGGAGAGTCTTAGTTTTAGAGTACCTTTGCCAGCTCCGTCCAAGTGTTTGTATCCGTTTCCTCTTCCATTTTGATGAACATCACAAAGGTCTTTCCCTCTGTGTCTGGGATGAAGGAGTCTTCACATGGGTTTTTACTATGGTCCAGAACTTCAGCCTCACTGAACATAACCACAACTTCACTGCAGTAAACTTAATATTTAATTTACAATGAAATAAAGGGATTTCATATATACTATATATAAATTATACATACTTCAAAAGAGAAAAAAAAATCACATCATGTTGACTAAGGCTGTGCGATATATCTAAATCAAATATGCAAATTGCAAAGAGATGCAATGTAGATGTATCAATAGTTTAATGAATGAAAACATTTTTGCTCTTTTTGTTTTTCTCAATGTACAGTTTCCAAATGTAGAGAGAAATTAGTTTAAGATAATAACCTTTTAAAACCTAGTGAGAAAATCATTAAATTGTACATATTGTGTTACAAATGGTGTGTAGCATAATCAAGATATTGCAAGCACCCAGTTCCAGTTTTATTCAGGTCCATTTGACAAAAGCTGCATGCAGTCATCCAATCGTAACTGATTGGAGTTTCTAATAATCACTTTCCAGTGATTGGAAAATGAGTCACTGGATGAATCATTCGAGAGTTGTAGCGAAAATCGGACAAACAAAATAAACACACCACTATTTTACCCTTGCTGGACTTTTAACTTGCCGCACGGGTTAAAGACAAATCAAAGCCGGACCTGTTCATATCCATAACAGACACTTTGAAACAATACATTTATGTCAACTTCTAATACCCCTTTTCTGTACTACGCTATTGAGAAAAAAATGTGACAAAAACTTATTCGCCTCAAAAATGGACAAATAAACAAGTTAAAAGTGCATCTACATACCGAAGTAAGTTCTGGACTTCAATCTCATAACCATCTCTCTTTAAACTGTAAAATTGAGAGCATACAAGTGAGTGACCAAGCTTCAAAAAAGCAGCAACAAGAGGGATGTAAACAAGAGCTACACATACCCATCAACATTCTTCAACTCAACATTTGGAATCGTGTTGAACTTGTGCTTTTTAAAGTAAACTTCCTGTTAAGAAATATGAACACAATAAAGTGCAAAGCAATAGATAAACAAGTTTTAATAAACACATTTTATTTTATCTATTTAATCCGCTTATATTTGTGCTAGCAAGTAAATGTGTATTCATCAATAATTTCTGATGGACACCCCAAAATTATTGGACACTACTGGCATTTGTTGACTGATTGTCAACGATAGACCACAGCAAGCTTTTGTCAGAGGCAAAATATATTAGAAAGTGGAAGATCGGAGGAAAACTAAATAAACATAATGAGAAAAGTAAGTGGAGAGGAAAAAAACAAAAACAAAAAACATCTGACTCACATGGAAGTAACCATTCATGTTTAATCCAATGATGCCAAAGTGGTAAGAGCGCGACACATCAGGTATAACACATTCCCTCCCTTTCCTTTGCTCCGGCATCCGCATCCACATGTCCCAATCCCACAGCTACAGAATGAAAACAAGACATTTGTATTAAAATCACCGGAAACAGATTAAACAGCGTGTTTCAGGACATTAAATAATTCTACAGGACCATTCAATTTAAGACATTCAAACTAGTTTTAAACATTACATTTTAATTCGTTTTCAATAAGTGAAGAGATATTAATTTCTCATCCAAATTTGTGTTCATTTAAAGGTAAAAAATAACAGACATTTATATAAAAGTTGATGTGTTTTGCATATATTAAAATTACACTTTATATAACATGATATAACATGACTACAATTAAACCAGTGGAAATGCTTGTAAATAAATGAAAACATACTGGCTTTTGCATACATGCAATTAATCAACTTACTTTCGAGGTCTTAAACAAAACAGGTTTTGGGACAAGAAAATAAATGGTTTGTGTTTGTAAAGCAAATGTAATGAATATATCATGTGAGATATCTAGAAGTAGTTTTTGGTTAAAATAATGTTTAAAGGACATAAGCGTCTGGCTTTTGTGAGTCATTAAACACAGTAATTTGTAATGTTTTAAACTGGCTCCTAGCAGCAGAACTTGTTCTACCTTTAAAAAAGAACGTACGTTTCTTATTTAATCCTAAAATGCACATTTTAAATTCCCCAGTGGTTCTGAAGACTAAATAAAGTGAATTTTCCACTGGCAGAAGAACAGTTAGTCATTTCTAAAAGTGTTGTTTGAGTAAATGGAGTGGAAAATTGTACCAAATGAGACTTTTCTCTTGACTGATTCCGGATGATTAAATATATAAACACTTCTCATTTGGACAGATTATGGAAAATTTGACTCACCTTCTCTGGCGTTGGCCATTTGGGCTCGAGTTCATCCTTGTAAAGGCTTTTTTTAAGCACCCAGCCAAGGCCAGGCATACTCTCTACTCGGTACAGCAGAGCCGGGTCCTCTGCCGTGTGCTCATAACCCTTCAAAACAGCACAATATTTGGAGTCAAGTGGGGCTTTAGCTGATTTACTTCTCAAGACATTCAACAAGTAAAAAAAGTAATTTACTCGAAGACCATGACCAGGGACTGCACCATACTTACTTGGTCATTCCAAGCTGAGATACAGTACAGACTGTCATCGTCATGCAACAAATGGATTGTCTGACTGAGGAAGCTGGAAGAAAATATGACTGGGTGAAAAAGGCTTCTTGATTCTGCAGTCTTACATTTTATAACCAAGAAGAGATGAATAAAGGAAGTATATTCTATTTATAAAGAGGTCTACTACCATCTAGTGGATATCCTTCTAATTGTGTAAGTGAAAATCGGTCCAGGTTAAAAGAAACTAAATGTGAAACGGTTTCTGATTTGAACATTTCACATAAGAATATACTAAAATAAAGGATGTTTCTTCAAACATGCATTCATTAATATACAACACATTTAATCAATTTAAGTTTTTCTATGTATAGAAAATACAATATATTTGATCCAAATTATATTGCTTTGATTAAGTTTACCTGAAGAAATCTAGTGACACATCCAGGTCCTCCTCCAGAACAATTGCAAAATCTGCATCCTTGAACAGTTTTCCCATGATAAGTTAATCCCCAGTGAGCAACAGAATATTACATGTAAAGATGTATTAATAGCTTAAGTGTTCTCACTTACAGGGTGTAGATTGAATGTTGCAGTCAAGCTAGCTTTGTAGTGCTGAGAGAGAGAGAAAAAAAAACCATCAGTACCATCCAGCTGTGGTTCACGTGCTAATATTCAAAACATCTCACCTGAGACACTCTAGCATTTTTAATACTGATGGGAGTATGCTGAACTCCTTTAAGGCCAAAAAGATCCACCACATCCATAGGTTCCTAAAAAGATTTTTTTTTATTAGAAATGAACTTAAAGTTAAACACTGAGAAAAAGAGACAAAGCACCTCATAATAGCCATCAATGAAAACAGTGATCATCTGCGGATTGACACCATGGGACGAAAGAAGGGAGCGCAGCATTCTAGAAAACAGACACAGCAGTTGAGTGAACAAATACCAAAGAAAATGCTTAAAGAAATCATACTCTCTTCGAAAGATAAATCTCAAATCACTTAATTGTTTGAATAAAGTGCCCTTCACAGTGTGCACTTGCCCAGAGTCTGCCCAAAACTAGTGCCACAATATATCGCGAAACAAACAAAACACATTTTGGAATTTCTGGAATTAATCATTTAGGAGCTAAAGTGCCATGAAATGATGGTGACCACATAAACACCAAACGACGATGAGAGGACATGGCTGGTGAAGAACAACATGCAGCAAAAGTTTAAAAATGTTGAACTTTTGGCAAATGAGAAGCGCAAGCGCCAACCAATAGCAGAGAAGCCTTTTCACGTGATTCCTCAATTCACCAGTGAAGTTTGTTAAAAGATGGAGGAGAAGCTCATACTAGCAGTTCAAACACTGTTCCTCGTTCATGCAAGATTTCAGCGGCAGATTGTTGATTTGATTTATTTTTATTTTATCAGATTTTTTATTATACAGAGGCATTTTCCTTCAAACATTTTTTTTGTGGGAAGGCAGAAGATTTGTTGTTCATCACATTACTCATCAGCCAATCATTGTTAAGCAACCTTACCTGACTAGCGACCACTCCACTCCACTCACTGGCAATATAATAATTTTTGGTGTACATGCAGCTTTAGGTTGTCTGTTTATAGTTAATGTTTACTAGATGACAATTATTCATCAGATTATAAAGTTCAAGAGATGCCCCCTAGTGAGCGGATGAAGTTCTAATGCTCTAATGCAGACCAAACTACACCCAAGCCTTCTTAGCAGTTTAAAAAACAACTATTAGTTTTACTTTCCAAATGATGAACAGTTGGTTAAAATCATGTTGAAAAGCTTATTTTTACATTTTAGCTTTTTGTTAATTTGTAAATAGCCTGATTCATATCAGATCATGGACATATTGTGATAAGTATCTTATTGTGAGCTGAGAGTATCCCAACACTCCTAGTTGATGATGACAGCCATGCCTTTCTGACAAATATGAAAGCATGTGACCATGACAAAATGCTATTCTGCTCTTCTTTTGTGGCACATTAATAAAAAAATTAATCCAAATGTTTATACAAAAAAAGGTTACAATTCGTCACCAAGAACCATTATAGGCAAGTCATAGCATTAGAATCATTTTTTCATACTTGGCCAAACATAATAATAAAACTAAGAATTTTGTGACTTTAGTTTGCTCAATGCTTGTTTATTTAGCCAGTGGTTACTCAGCCACAGGGGTACCGAGATTAACTCAAGTTCTAGCTTTGCAGTTCTTTGCTATACATACATGTGCACAACTCAGAAGCATTTGCTTGAAAATTTAGCTTATTGCTCTGAGAGGAAGATGTTTTTATTAACTCTGAGTGACAGACAAAAGCTGCTCCAGACACAACTCTTTTAACGCTCACTTTACCAAACAATTTGAATGGCTCATTATACCAATACAAAATAAAGTATTGTAAAGCAGTGTCCTTTTAAACCAGTTTCTAAAGCCGTTTCCATCACCGCAGCTAATCATCTGTGAATCTGAATACTGGGAAGGCTGCAAGCCTTGCTCAAGGTTATATTCTAAAGACAATTATTCATTATAAACAACAGATATGCCTTTATACTGTTATTGAGGTCTTCTCTCTGCCATTGTCCTGACAAACTCCATGATCTAAGACTTAGTAGAGTGCACATGCCAAATAATCAATTCTAGAATGACATCACTGATGGTGATGCATTGTCTACCTTTGCCATAATGAGCATGTTGCCATTCTGGGCCTTCAAAGAGATGTTGCAATCCAAGCATTAACAAACCGCTTGAGCAACCGTATCAGTCTAATCAATGTTTGCATGGTTTAAATCAAGGGTCAAATCTGATATCAGAACAGTTAGTAGAGAAATTGATAAACAGCACTAGACGTATTGTGGAACGTACACCAATAGAATGTGACATTAGTGTTCCAAATGCACAAATTAATCTATGGGAACAATGTTTAAGGCCCCAAAAGTACTTCCAGATGACTAAACAACCATATCGTTTGAAGTTTGCAATAATATCCATGTTATAACTTACAGAAAAACCATGTTTTCCTCTATTTTCCTCAAAGTTTTGGAAAGAATGTATTGATGTGATTCATTCTATTTGAAAAAGCTCTGTTTAGAGCAGCCTTGTCATGTAAGGTCAACAAAGGAAGCCACCAGAGGAATTCATGGAAGCTCTTATTAGAACTTTCTGCAAATATATGATTGATTGATATAAAAAATATTTGCATGTTTCCACAGCAACAAAACTGGTTTAAATTGAGGATTTTTGAGAGGAAGAAAGTAGACGACAGATAGCTGAATACAAGGGTTTCTGGGAATAAGAGCCTATGCATCAGGTTCATGATATTAGGCCTTGCTTGCCACAATTCCATACACTTTGTTTAGGAAGATACTGGAGGAAGCTTCTTTCATTGTTGATTTCAAGGTGCAAATCCCATCATCACATGGTTCAGAACCACAAAAGTTAGAACCAAAATCAAACTAAGAGGCAAATGCATGCAAACAACAGCAATCATTTTGCTTGGTAGCATGGCGAAGTACACGGTGGAATGAAGGGTTACAAACCTATAGAGATAGTTGGGTCTGTTTCCAGCTATAACTGCTACTGGGATGTTGAAGACGTTGTTGTTGGGCAGCTAGAAAGAGACTGTTATAAATACAAAACATTTTTTGCAAAGGTATTTATGTTGCTTTTGATAAGAGGTGTCATACTGGATCAGGGTTGAACTCTATAGGAGCAGGGTCCTTGCAGCTACAAATGCTCCCATATCCTTCCACTTTACTGCAGAAGAGTTTCCTGCGGCGGTTCAGCTCTGTGTCCATCCAATGACACTCAGCCTCTGGCAAACATAAATATAGATTTAATTAGAACACATCAACAACTTTCTACACTGGAAACAGAGGCAGGAATACCTTCCGAAGCTGTAAGCTGCACCTCGGTCTTCAGCAGCACAGGATCACCCCATGTGGACAGAGCTGGGGACTTGGAGTGCTTCTCCCCAAATACCTGACCTAAGGAAAATCATGTTTATTGGATAGCTGAGTGGAATAATAATTAGAGATCAGAGAAAACCATACAACGACCTACTTGAAAAAAAAATCTAGAATTAAATTAATACTTGGAAAATGTTTATTTAAAATATTGTTAGCTACTAATATTATTGTGGATTTCCCATGCCGTCCAGAGGGCTCAATGCTCACTATTATTGTGTGGCTGAACCTTCCTCCATAGAACTTGATGTGAGCTGGTTCTGTGGCCTTGAGGAGGGATACTGAGACCAGTCACCGGAGGAAGTTGGAGAAAGATACTGATTCTTTTGTGCCAAAAGGCCAAACACCTGAATGTATTCCTTCCAGTAAAAACTGTAGATAAGAAAATGCGTTATACCTGGTAGCTCAAGAGCTTCACCGTTTACTTAAACATTAATGGTTACTTCACAAGACCAATTTGCTGCACTTAGATCACCAGAAGTATGCTGTTTATTTATGAGATTTTATTTTGCTTGAGATTTTTTCATGTATTTTTTACAACTGTTTGCAATAAAACTGAAATATTTATTAATTAATATATTAATAAACTATTTATTTAACTGTACATTTTTGTTTCTGTTTCTCAAAGCTAACATTGTTGTTTTTTGTAAACATATTACTTTCTAGTTTCTGTCTATATTTTGGACATGCTTTTTTACTTAAGAACATTTCTTATTTTTTCAGACAATATTTTTACAACTACAAAGAACAAAGCAAATATTAAATGAACATAATTTTAATGAAAATAAAAGGGAATAATATTATATATTAGGCAAACAAGGATGTAAATTAACTGCAGTATAAGCTACTTTGAGCACAATCATATAACATCTACCATTCTACTTTTAAAGAAGTTCTATAAGGCAACTCTTGGTCATTGCTAAACCTACACAGAAAATTGTTTTTAAAAAAATCCTTACCACCCTTCTTCACAACCAGAGCCCACATATCTCTCCAACCTAAAGAGACAGCTACTTGACTGCCGAAGCCTTTCAAAAGATTCTTAGCAGCATCTTTCAAATGAAATGTCCCCTCATCCTGATGACGAAAAGAATTTCACTTATAAATAAACAGCCCATTAATATGAAACTATGGGGGTGGATGAGCGACAAATAAATGGAAACCTTGATCGTGAAGATCAGGATTCTGCCTCGGGTGACCATGTTGAGGAAGAGAATCATGGCATCATCCTCATGAGGAGAATAAGTATCAAACACTCTTTTTGCCATCACATGCCCCTGGAAAATACACATTATGGAAGATATACTTTAAAATCAACAGACTCAATATATTAATGAAGTATAAATTGAAGAACTTACCGTGGCCTGATTAAGAACTATAACATGTATTCCCCTGCCCTGTTCCCTCATCTCGTCTTCCAGCACCTGCAAGAGGAAAATAGTTATTGTTGTCTCCAAAATGCTTATATCTCAAAACGGGACTGATCGAAGGACTTACAGTGGTACCATCCACTGCCATGTACACCTTGGAGCGGCTAGAGTACACCTCAATATCCAAAACCTTCCTCCCACCGGCTGGTCTGCGTGGTGTTTCCATATTAGGCAAAGTATCATCTGAGAAATCACATATTCATCATTTAAAAGTTCAAACTAAAAATGCTTCAGGGTATCTACGGTAAAAATTACCGTATTGTTGAGCTGCATCATCCTCACTGGCATCTCTATTAGTGTCAAGAATAAGCTTGATGTTTACGAACACCGTGATGAGCAGAAACAAGACTGCACTGGCCTGCAAAAACACACAGAACTCTACTTAAAGGGGTAAAAGGTTCACATTTTCTAATATAATAAACACACCCATTCACTAAAAGGACGTCATTCCGTTCAGATTTCTCTGAAACAGACTTATGTTTGTGACGGATGCCTCATACTGCAGTATTTTGGCAGTCGGCCGGACTATGAAGTGTTTATGAAAAAACACACACCTTTCCCTGAAGTTCTAGAGAAGTTCAAAACTGTTTTACATACATCTAAAGGCAAAAGATAAAAAATGCAATGTCATTTAAATCTAAAAGAGCTGTAAAATACATCGTGCTATGATATATTGTGATGCAAAAATATTATTACATTGATTGTCTGTATATATAGGGCAGGAGGAGTGACATTCTTGCGTCTGTCATATTTGTAGCCTGACAACAACGTTGCTATGGTTAGTCATTAAACATAGAAACCGATATAAACTAAAACTAAACACATCTTTTAGGGCTTTGTTATTTTATTTCATTAGTAAACATTGTTGACTCCTGGTGGAAACTAAGATTACAAACAAAATGGCTGCTGCACCCAATTGACCTTTATGTGACTACACCTCCTCCAGCCCTATAATTGCCCAGTGAAAATTTTGGGAAGACTCTTTTTTTTTTCAGTTGGCATATCAAGATATGCTATACACCATGAGCAGAGTGTCAATTACACCTCTAATATCTATGAAAAAATATTTTACATTTATCTATATCGTTTCTTCATTGGGTCTCAAACGTTCATTCATTCATTCATTTTCCAACCCGCTTATTCCCTTGAAGTGATTCCATTGACCTGTTCTTCCCTAACATTACACAGTGTATGATGTAAACTATAGGCTACTTATGTTCTGACCTGGCAGATTCGTCGTGCTGCTCTTTTGTTTGTGAGTCTGTACTTCCAGGTGAGGTAGAAACTGCGCTGCTGGCGTGGAATGAAGGGCTTGGCTCTTGGGTTTGGTGTCCAGGTGTCCATCCCTGCAGTTCTGCCCCGTTTCTGATCACAACCACAGCCTGCATCCACCTACCATTACGCCATCTTTACCTGCACATCGCATTTTTTCCCACAAATGTAACTTAACTTAGACATAACCGTTAAACTGATCTCGCTGCTGGGCAAAACAGCGATGGAAGACGCAAAAGTTGAAAATAACTTAAGTTGAGTTCACACCAAATTTAAAAAAAGAAGAAATTCTACATTACACGGTCATATTGTCTCTTTAAATGAACTAAGTTAATCTATCACAGTGACAATTCTACCAGCAGTACCGTAAGGAGTGTGCATTTAAAGTAACGTTAGTGTGTACAACAGATGAAATTCTTTTAAACAGTAATATCCCTATGTATTGTCGGCTCAATCGATAAACAATACATGCGCTAGAGACTATTAAGCTATGCAGCATGTTAACGGTGCTGCTATACCGATATTACAACCTACCTTGCAAATATTAAATGTTATTTATTTAACGAATGTATTAAGCACTATGTGAAGCCAGATTGCAGGAGTCAGTACGCACCAGACGTCACTAGAGTTGATTTCAAAATAAAAGTTTTTTTTTTTTTTTTTTTTTTTTTTTTTAGTTTTTCTTAAGTTAAAAAACTGATTGAAAACACACAACGTTAAAAAGCAAACTGATGTGCGTTATGATGATAAACGTACTGTGCTTGTGAAAAAAAGTAATATTTGACTTTTTCCATCACAGTAATAATGGAAGATGAAATGTTAGTATAATTGTGTCAAAATGTAACAATTTTGACACAACACTTCACAAACATATGTCCTATACGTTTTTTTTGTTTACTTTAATGTCAAATAATACAAATATTTTACATTTAAACGTCAGGTTTCACCTAAAATGTGTCTACATGTTATACAGAGATTGCTTGTGTTATATTAGCAATAGGTAAACCATACATATGCATTTTAATCAACAGATACAACGTATCTTTTATATTTTTATTATTTTTCACAAAAAGAGAGGTACCCAATTGCCATTTTACTAACTGGGAACTTATATATCAGGCCATCTCCATCAAGCGGAAAGGGTGGGGTAATTAAAGTCTTTTAAAGGTCTGTCGACTGTAGTTAAACTTTACAAAGCAAACATGGGACTTCTGTCAGCTGTGGGTTTCTTTGGTGAGCTTTTTAACTCTTGACATGAAATAATCAAGTCAATGTTTATGCTACTTTTAAGAGTATCATGTGATAACATCAGTGTCATCTTTGATGTACAGGTTTTGAAATTTTAACATGCCTCTGTTCCTATTGTGTTGTGTAGGGCTTCTTGGCTCAGTGTTCGCATCTGGAACATTTGGAATGAATCAAAATGGAAATAAAGTTAAGGATATTTCTCTAGAGGTTCATCCTGACAGTAGACAACATCTGGAAGGGAACAAGTTCACTCTTAGCTGCTCAGCAGTAAATGGCAGTGATTTAAAAGGTTCAATCCTGAAGAGACTTCAGCAAGATAAAATACACTCTGGATGCTTGCAAATGAATGGAACAATTTTGGCAGATGAACCCGAAGGATGTCATTTCTACAACATTGATGTAAAAACAAATGGACTTTACTGGTGTGAGAGTTCTGGGCAGAATAGGACAAGCAACACTATCAACATCACTGTGATCTGTAAGACCATCTCAGCTGGTTATGCAAATCTACTTTTATTCTAAAATTTAGGAAGTCTACGATTTGTTTATCTCTTTGGTGAGATTAGAAATTTCTTCTTTTTTTCTTCTCATAATTATAAAGCATCTTCATTGACAGAAAGTGAAGTAATGAGCACAGATTATCCATTGATTAAAGGTAAGATTCCAGTGAGCAGGTATATTATTCCAACATTGCGCCATTTTATCATCTGTATTTTTGTCATTACAGACAATTCCACAGTAGAATCAAATGAAGAGAATCAATCAGGTACATGTCTAAACATTTAATTTGCCCTCTTATTCCTTTTAACCATCTAACTAGGTAAAATATGATTTCATGCTGTATATGTAGGATCTTTGGCCTGGGTGTCAGGGCTTTGTATCATATTGGTTCTTCTGGTGGCTGTCCCTGTGATCTGGCTTCTGTTTCCAGGTTTGAGGTAGACTTCTATATTCTTATATAGTTTCACAGTATGTGCATGACTTTCTTTGCCACTGCATGCAATGTTTTTGACCAAATTAATAATTTAATGAAAACCATAGAGGAATATTTACCCTTAACAATAGCCTTTATCAATTTTTGCATTTAATTAAATGTTTGTGTACATTTTACCATCTGAATGAAAAAGGTATGTCTTTGCCATTAAATTTCAGAGAGAAACTGTTTGCTTGTCCAAATGGAGCATGGAAGAGAGAAATGGTCCCACAGGAAATGCCTAAGACCAAGCAGGACGTGACTGAAGTCCAGTGGGATCTTCCTTGGATGGAAATGGACAATTTGTTGCAAAAACAACAACAAAATACTATTTGCTAGAAATGTGTTGGAAAAATAGAATACGCCTTCAGCCTAAAAACAGCTTGTGGTTCTAAAAAATAATATCATTCCAATGAAATTATCTTATCAAAAATATCATATTATAAAGAATATCATTCTTGTCTAATGTAAACATTTGCGTGTTTTAGTTTGAAAGCAATAAAACCAAGTGTTGCACAAAACCTGTGCAGATGCTCCCAGAAAATAAAAGCTCTTATATAACTCGCACTGTTTTGCCAAAAGCTTACACTCCTTTCAATGCAATCAGACAAGTACAGTTATCCCGGAAACACCAAACTCAAACTCATTCAAAAAACTGTTAGGCAGAGAATCTTGAATCATTACTACAGAGGATTTCACTTGGTGACATACGGCTTTCCTGCAGTTTGGAGGTCTGCTGACCTTGTAGAAAATTGGTTATTTGCTCTCTCTATTATTCACTTTCTCTCACTCTGCACCTCATTACAGTCCAATGCTTGAATTCTCTGAGCTCCTGATAGTAGCCCATTCTTTTACTGATGGACTCTGAGCTTGATTTTCATGGAAGTGCTTGAATTTTAACTATAGTACTTGCAGTAACTGAAAACATTTTACAGTTTAGTTTGTTTTGATTGATGGTGATTTTATAAGTTTATGAAAAGCAACATCTTATAACATGTATTATAATCTCAAAATGATCCTTTCAAACATTACTAAATGTGTTTTAATAAAATATTAATTGATTATTTTACCATAGGCTGTTTCATTCATCATTTTAAGAACATACGGATCTGATAAACAACTAACAAACGATGATGTAACCCATGGTTTTCGATGGATCAATGATTTGCACAAACAGTTCTCTAAACATCTGTTATCACTTCTGCAATGCTGGGTTATTTTTTTTTATCTAGGCATGACCTGATATAGAACCACACTTCTCTGATCTATACGTCTCTGAGTTTTCTTTATGGCAAGGTTTCCCATTGGAGGAGAGAAATTAGTCTTTTGAACTGACCTGAAACAATAACTAACAGGCTGTCCTTCAATAAATTGGTCACACCACTAGATGGCAGCATGTTTTTGCATTGGTCTCAATGGAATGAAACAGTACACTTTCAGAATCCTCTGTTCTCTTTCATCTTAAAAGATTCTGCAGTTACTAGTTCACAGTCATTTTCATGCATTCGTTCATTCATCCATCCATCCATCCATCCATCTATCCATCCATCCATCCATCCATCCATTCAGTCAGTCACAGCAAGCTCGAGAAATACATATACAATTTAGATGTGATTGCCATAGATAAAAACCTCTTATCTGTCTGCTCTCATGAGTGGTAATGCTTTAAATTAAAACAAAATGTACAAACAGCATATTTCAGATTTCAAATGAATTTCTATATTAACAAAGTGTTTTTTTATCACCCATGGTTACATTTATGAGCTCCACTTATGATGGTATTCTACAACGAAATTAGACACAGTTGAAATGACACAGTTGATGAAACAAATGAATGAAAGGATGAAAAACAACCAGGAAAAGGTGTATTTTTTAATTAAAATTTGCATGCATTGGTTAGCTTTTAGAATTCACACCAGTTCAGACTCACTCGAGGGGTTATCTCAGCGCACCATTTTTAAAAGTCTTTGGAAGCATTTGTGCATGTACAAATGCAATTACACACACCAGCGTCAGAGGCTTCTCAAGCAGACTGAAATCTGGAGTCACTTTCACATAATGCCTCCCCTGGGGCACTTTACAGTTTCTAAGTTTCATCCATCACGATGACAGAAATTGACTCTGTTTTCACTGCTAAAACAAAGGCCAGGAGATCACATAAACCAAACATACAAACAAGGTAATTTTTAAAACTATTGCTTGAAACAGTCTGTTGTTTACAGTAACATACACCCAGCTGCTCTTCCTCTTCCTTTAATTTGTTGATTAAGAATGTTTTGAAAAACTCCCTCCATTAGAGCTGAATCAGCGATCCCTGTGTAAATTATAATCAATTTCTTCATTAAACAGAGGAAGACTTGAGAGCTCAGTATTCCTGTTTGTGAAGAACTACCAAGGCCTCGGGCATCTCTCAACCTCAATTTCAACTTTTAGGAATAAACGGCTCATCATTCATTACACTGGGTCCCTTTAGCTCTGTAACAGCATCCTAAGGAACTACTGGTCTCTATGTTTAAACAGGACTAAGAAAACATTCAACTGCACATTTTAACAGCTTTTACGTTATATGAAGTAAATAGGTATACAAGCTAACTATTATAAATCTGAATTTTACACAAGACTGTAAAAATGCCAGAAACTGGAGAGACCCAATCGTGGTGGGTAACCAAAAGTCTTTATTTACAGAAGAGAAACAAAAGCACCATCTTCATGGTGTCTGAAAAACTGGATATCCAATAGGAAACAATTTCTAAGCTAAGACAACAGAACTTGATCTAGAGAGATCGTAGGTATATACAACAAGACTGAGGGACACCCAAAGGGTGAATATAAAGGAACTATATAACAAAGTGCAGGTGGGGAGGAACAGTTAGTGCATATGAGAAGCAGGTGACAAATAGAGTGCAATAAGAGGGACATAAAAAAGACAGTTAAAACCAAATCAAAGCCAGTCCAAACAGCATTTCTGGTTAAACTGCCTATCTCCAGCGAACATTGGGTGAGAGGTGGGGGTACACCCTGGACAGGTCGCCAGTCCATCGCAGGGCAACATTCACACCTAAGGGGAATTTAGATTCTATAATTAACTCATGTTTTTGGGATTGTGGGAGAAACCGGAGTACTTGGAGGAAACCCATGCAACCAAGTGGAAAACATGCAAACTCTTCCAGTAAGGTCACTGGCGAGCCTCAAACCGACAACCTTTTAACTGGAAGGCCACATTGCCGCCCTCAATTAAACTTATTGAAAATAAAAGTTAATTTCAATAACTCTACATTTATTTCACACACCTTTTTCATATTTAAAGGGTGTTTTGGATCCTGCTTCCTGTTGGGTCTCATCTGATGTCAGTCTGAATATACATATGCTCTGGAATGCGTTTGCAAAGGAAATAGTTTCGTCTGTAACAAACTATAAAAATGAAAGTGTAAATAGTACAATGTATGGTTTAAATGAAATTTTTTATATATTTTTTGTTTGCAACAGTGCAAAGCTGTAAAATTACAGCACCTGTTGTTGGTTTTTCCCATGATACATAGTAAAATAAATCAGTAACAGGATTTTTCCAGTGCGGCACAGAGCAGGAACAGGTTCCTTGGAAGATTGGTGAGTATACAGGTAAGGTATACTTTGTGAGAGCACTGGTGGATGGTCTGACCTTAGCAGGAGCCCCTAATAGCCACCCAGAGATCGATGGCATGGAGAGGTGAATAGATCAGAGATCGGTGTCAGCAGGAGTTTAGAGCTAGGTAGCAGAATGCTAGCGCTAAGAGAGAGGCTTACAAACAGAAGATTTTGATTGGGTGATGATGTGATTTGAGTGCTAGGAACTGGATTCCTGACACCTCACTCCAATTTTTATGGTTCTATTTCCATGATCACTCTTGCAATTCTCCCAGTTCCTTCTAATATTCTATATCACCTGGTGTTCTCTAGTTCCAAGTCTTGACTCATCTCTGGTTCAGCTCCCTCCTGCATTTCCAGGACCCTGGCACTCACATTTCTGTTCTAGTGGTCCCAGTTTGATCCAGTGTCTCCGTTTACAGGCCATAGGAAGCTCCCATTCAAGTCCTGCTGGTATAATCCTAAAAACATGCTTCCAACATTCATCTTAGTGCTCAGCTTTGACATTCATGACAGGTGAGAGAAATAGTAGTGAAACCTTGCTTAGTTTCTATGGGAATCTGCTAATAGAGGAATCTGAAGGCGCTGAGAACAATGTAGAGAAGCAGTTCATCACACACTGCTCTCACCTCACCCAGTTTCAGAGACTATCTGTAGTGCGAACACGCTGCCAAAAGCACACATATGGTCACCGAGCAGGAGTCCTCTACTCTTGTCACAAACTGTGCAAAACCACAGTATTTGGACTGGGTTAACATAGAAATAACTGTTTTATTCCAGTAGGTTTTTCTATGTTTAACGGCAAACAGCACAGGCAGCAAATGAAAAGTGTCAAAAATGGAAGAAAATAGTCCATGAAAGATTTCTGATCATATTTGGCTAAAAATAGTTCGAAAATGACCCACTTGTCGTCTTTGTCTCACCATAAATGTCATTTTATGGATTTTGGGGCACCAATGAAGTGATAATGTTGACAGAATATAAGCACCTCTCACCAGAGGAGCCTCATTAAAGTGTTTGTGTGTGTTTATAGACGGGATTCCACTGGCCACTCGTCCACCTCTTTCATTCCTTCTCCTCTTATTACTGGCCATGCAGTGGAATCTCTCTAATCATGCTCTCTCTTCTTCTCCTTCCAATAATCTTTTCAGGAAAGTTAATGTGCTGTGAATGTGAGGGACCACAGTTCCCCTGATTATCATGGTCAATGACATTACAGCCTTATGAGCACTTTCAAGGGCATGGCCAGAGGAACAAAGAAATGAAAATAGGGCGCAGAAGCACAGTGATCGAAAGAAGCAAATGTGCTTTTCAGACTAAGCAAGAAACTTGGAGGTGAAATCAGATATGAGTCTCTCAAGAGCCCGTACTTTAATAAATCTGGTTATTTTCTGACTGCAAGGTTACATGAAATCCAGTCATGCTAATTACATTGTTGATGAAACTACTGAACATAAGACTTCAAATTAGCATGTTCTCAAAGGAGTCATATATCCAAAAATACAAAACTAGTGAACTAAAAATAAGAGATTTGTTTTTAGAGCATCAATTCATGCAGACTGTTCCCACAGACTCATTGTTTTGCATGACCTCCCAATAAAATCCTTCTAGGGCAATTAGGCTTTCAATGTTACATAGTACACATGCTTTTCAACAGTTTTCTCAGGAAAGGGGAGTTTCTGATGTATTCAAACAATCCGTTTGTTAATAGTCGATTTGGCAACATTCAAGAATGACAAAGTGCTCATTAGGTGAAAGGTACAAAAAGGTTAGAACATTACAAGAGTTATGCGTGATGCGTGATGGCCATTGGTGCCATGTAATGGTGAAAAGAAGGATATTCCTTTAGAAGCATAATATCTGTGATACGGCTTGTGTTTTTCACAGTTCTGACACAAATAGCACTTGGAACTGTGTATAAGGTTCGCCTATTTTTTTGTACAATTTGTTGAAATATTGTGTAATACTGTCACATTCCTACTGATATTTCTGTGATTTTGTGCGTTTCTCCTTGATACTGTCACATTCCTACTGATATTTCTGTGATTTTGTGCGTTTCTCCTTGATTGGTCTCCTATCTCCCCTCCCCCATATGTTCCCTTGTGATTATTGTTTCCACCTGATGCGTGTTTATTTTTACTATTTAAACCCATGTTTTCTTGTGTTCCTCACTAGTTCATCTGTCACGATCTCGAGGGTGGTTAGCAATTTGGACCCAAAAGCACTTAACTGAATTTAAATGTCTTTAATATTGATTGGCAAAGGAACAAAAACACAAAATACTGCCTTTGGTACGCAGGTTAAGTCACAAAAGGAAATCCAACTGAAAAAGTCTTCTAGTCCAAACTGGAACAGAAAATAGTCCACTGAAGAGTTGAAAGAGGCACGGCTAGGAACTTCCAGTCCAAGGAACAAAAAAAGACAATAATGCTGGTAATCCTGAGGGAACAAGAACGGAAGAGATTGTCCAACTAAACAAAGAAACCTCTCATACAGAGTGAGATGAACTAGTGAGGAACACAAGAAAACATGGGTTTAAATAGTAAAAATAAACAAGCATCAGGTGGAAACAATAATCACAAGGGAACATATGGGGGAGGGGAGATAGGAGACCAATCAGGGAGAAACGCACAAAATCACAGAAATATCAGTAGGAATGTGACAAATATAAAGAAAACTAAATATTCGTAAACAATAGAAGCTGACAAAGTTCAAGAGTTTTTTTTTTTTTGTTTTTTTTTTTGGGCTAAGTTTTCTCCCCAACAATGAGGTGGGAATATATGATTGACATAAATGATTGACTACACTGAACTGAGCTGACTAACATCTCTTTGTGAGATATATTTATGCTACCATTGATAAAATTCAGAAACGTCTTTCTCAAATTCTTGTTTTTAAATGAGCTTAATACAACAGGCTGCATGTGATAGGGGTGTGTGTGAGCCAAACTGAAGGAGGAGCTCTGAAACCATAGCCCCGCCCTCCTTATCAGGAAGTTATGTGTGGGCATGAGCACCCTCTCTCTCTCTGTCATGGTCACGCTCAAATCATGTTTGCAGTGTCATCAAATGGCCCAATGACAGGGGGCAGTATCACGTTGTCCATCTTTTTTAGAGACATAGGTTGTGGGAAGAAACCAGAAACCAAAGAAACAAATGAAAAAATCTGGATTAATTAAATGTATTTTACAAAAAAAATGAGGTACATTTTAATATAGAATTAAAGGAAAAACAAATGAAAGTTCGTCCTGTTTTCTGAACATTTTAGGATTATTTCAAATGCAAATCAATGTACAATGTGTTCTGTTAACAATTTCCGTTAAATGTCTTTTTAATCACAGATGAAGTTAGCTTTACAGGAGAACCACATCATACACAAGTGTAAAACTGATTTTAGCTTTCCACAGGGCAATAAAGATAAAGTGTCGAGTGTAAACTCTCAAAGATTCTTTCCTTCTTAAGCCATTAGACCTCTTTCAGGGAAGGAAAAATATTTGGATTTCCTATTATAAACTCTGCAGTTGGACCGATGACTGTACTGAATAAAGGGACCAGATTTCAGGGAAAGGGTGAAAGAGTGTCATGTGAAGGTGTAGAAGATCTGCCCAAATGTATTCTTAAAAAAACAAAAGAGAAAGAAAGACTTCATCTTTGTTGATGTCGGGTTAATGGACCAAAGACTGTTGGTATTGTCCAATTAAGATTTGAAAACAATTCAATGAAGTTTGACTGCAAAGGATGGACAGAACACATAAACACTGTTTAACTTAATATTTTTGAAAAAAACAAACAAACAAACAAAAAAACAGGGCATGCTAATGTGATTTTACTGTCCCATTTATGTTACCCTGACTTTCTAAAAAAATAGAAAAGCTTGTTGAGTGGGACAAAGAAGAGAGAGAACAAGAGAAAGTTCAAAGAGAGTTCAAAGTTCTTGCTGGGAAGATGAATGTTATTACGCAGCTTCCATCTCTGCTATAGAATTTTGTCAGGCTGAAGTGAATTATGAGGCTTGAAAATGAAGTTCACAATGGGACTAAGAAATTCAGAACGATTATGTGATTGTTTGTATGTGTAATGTAGTATTTTCTACAAAACTCAAATTATCAAAATAATCCGATGATCAAAAATGATTAAAAAATGGGACAATTTGATTGGCTGCTACGCTGTATGGTTATACCACTGCTGTATACCAGAGGGCTTCACTTTAGCTACTACAGCGATTTAATTTTAACGTTACGTGTTGGTGCAGTGGCAAAGGCCACTCTTTATGTTATAGTGCAGAGGAGCTCTAGGTTTAAATAGTGTGCATAACAAATTATCATTGTGGAACCTCCTGAACTAAAAATTTTACGAGCTTACGATATGTAAAAAAATTCAGCTTTTTAAAATTAGTTAAACATTTTAAAATACAATTTAATTAATTGTATAAGTATGCAAACAGTATCAGAAGTTGCAAGTCTGCAGTTATCATTTTATTGAACGAGTTACTGAAACTCGTACCAAACAAATAAGTATTTCATCTTACAGTTTAATTCCAAATCGGCTCCATCAGTAACATCTAGTGGTGAACAAACGAATAACCTTTAGAAATACAATTCCTGTGATATAGCTTGTGGTTTTCAAAGTTCTGTCACAAAAGACATGCACAATAGCACAAAAGTTGCTTGGAACAGTGTATAAAGTTTAGGGATGGTTTTTTTTAATAAAATTTTCACATTGTTTTGACCTTGTCTTTGATTTTGCGGGGGATCTTTGGATTCTTATTTTGTTTTTTACTTTACTTTGGAAATCTGTAGTCTTGACATTGCATTTTCCCTATATACCTAGGATATAACCTTCATTGCATGTTTATGTATTTCAAGCCCTTTTACATTTTTTTGTATTTTATGATTTTACAGAGGCAGTTTTCTAGGTGCTTGGGTAACAACAAGCCAGCTGTCAGACAGACATTAACATAGTATCGAATTCTTAAACCAAGATTCATCAGTGCTGAATTATGTAACAAAAGTTGCAGAATGGCGCAAGACAATCTGTTCTGTACACAATGCAACAGGGAGAAAAGAGCAACCAATCCATATACAGACTAAGGGCAGTGTTCAAATAACATCTCCATGCCAACCCCCAAAAATCTCATGTTTTCCCTATGCAGCATTATCCTAATGCTCTGAGATCTTGTTGTCTTGAGACCCTAAGTTGTAATTCCCAGATGGTCAGTTTTAGATCATTTCTACTTCATTTCTTCAAAATATGAAATGTAAAAAAGTTCATCATCAAGGCAGGGAAAAACACTCACATCCTTCCAATCCAAATCCTAACAGCAACATCATGAACCTCCCATCCCATCATAACAAATACATTTTAATAGCATGACATTCCTAAGATAAAAAAAAAAAAAGATTGGTTTTGAATGGTGGTTTACTGACTGTAAAGTCAACTCCTGAGTTCTGCTCCCGATGATAGATGTATCAACTCTCCTTCAGCCTTTTTTCCCTCTGCCCCCTGCCTTGTCTTAACTAGATTTCATTTTCTCTACCACAGAAACTTAGTCTAAGGCCGCTAGCTTCTTATTTCACTTGTCGCTGTAAAAAAATTATCATGGGGTGATAATGTTGGATGGTCGCCAGGGCATATTTTGAATTTGGCAGCTTGAACAATGCCCCTCTGCCCCAGCAGACCTCAGCCTGTCACTGAAAAGCTGTTAAGAACATGTGAGTCGCCAGCCACAGCGATGAACCATGATCCAGAAATGAACAGAGTGAAAATAAATGATCAGCAGAACAAAGGATGAAGCTCTCAAATCGCAAAATAGGCCTATTTGGTGAGTAGTCTGTTGTGCAAGGAAGCTTTTGAACGAAGGTGTAGGAATGAACCTTTGGGCAACATCTTTTTAATTTTAATCGATTGGTAAGTCCAACAACTCAATGTCTTTATATGATTAATGGAGTTCTTTTAACCCTTACAAGTCTCTGTAAGTAGCGGTCCATATTCCAATCACAATGGCCATTTTGAATTAAATAGGAATGACTTAACCTAGCTATTGTTTTTTTTGTTTTTTTTTTTTACAATGTATTAGTTTTGATATTTTTGTTATGTTACACATACTTTGCAAGATAATTCAAATTAAAATATTATAAATACACAATCATCTTTCAGTTTTGTTTAACATACAATACATCGCTGGCATGATTGCCATCTAGTGATGAAAAGAAGGGATAACCCTTGGAAGTACAAGACCTGTGATATGACTTGTGTTTTTCAAGTTTTCCTTTATTATGGAAATTTCACACTTAGGGAATGGTATGCAAGCGCCTAATGTGGGCACCTTCATGTCATTTTGACCACTAACAACATTGCTTTTTTTTGCAAAAGTAGATGATCAATCCTAAAGGTAGTAATCTAGTGCAAATCATCCTAGCTGCATTCAAACCTGGGGCAATTATTTTTTTCTCTTTTTTTTTTTTACATTTTATGTTACTTGTTGAAGTTCTGTCTACAGTGGCACAAAAAATCTCTGGTTGTACAGTGGCACATATGATAGTATTGCTGTCTCTCCTGCTGATGATTGTTTGAGCTCCATTAGAAAGTGTTGCATGCACTTCCAGATAGGTTTTTTCATCATAATTTTAGTAGTTAACATGAGTCAACGAAGAATTCCACTTCAAATGCGGTATGTCGAAAATGCAGATTTAAAAAAATCTATTAAGGCCACCAAGATGCACGTGGTTATTCAGAATGTTGCCTACACCCCAATTTCAGACCATTTTTCGCTGCATAATTTAATCTGTTGAAAGAATCATGTTGACAAACCCATTACTTTGAGTCCAAAAAAGTTTTCCATTTACACCCTGGAGCACATTTGTAACCCAATTAAAGGTGTGCTGGCAAAATGAACGTGAGCTACACTCCCTTTGCTTACAACTTTTAATTTGGGTAACAGCTTCCAAAATAAGAACAGATGGGTGCTATTTTTACAATACAGCACACTCCAGTTCTGATGTGACACTATTCTCTTCATAAAGCACCAGGATCTTCAAAGCAATAATCAAAATGTAATTATTTTTTCCAATAAAACATAAAAGGGTAGAGACATACGTTTTTTTGTCTTTAATTCATCAGCGCACACTCACACTCTGCCTTTTATACTCAGAGGAATCATCGTGGATCTCATGGAACACCTCACAGTCTCTATATTGATTGGTTTCAAAGATGCTGCTGCACTCTGTAGAGACTAATTGAAGAAATGGGAGTGAACCACACAAGGACCCCATGAGGAGATTTTATTCACCAAAACTACACCAGACGTATAGACAGATATGCTTTTGTAATAAAGAAATCACACCTTTCTTTTCATTTCTGTGATGTCAGATCACTGAAGATGGATTGGGGGGGATCTCAATAAATACCATCACCATTCCCACACACACACACACAAATAAATGATATACTGCATGTCTAAGCTTTCTGTATAGAGCATCCACCCACTGCAATATGTCATCAGTAAAGCTCTCTTCAAATCAGGTTTGTATCATTTGCGACTTGCATTACTCAGTTTAAGAAGAAATCGGTTTCCATGGCAACAGCAACATTCTCTGAGAACTATTAGGAGATTATTATTTTTGCATGTTTAATAAGCAGCTTTTTGTCTGATACATGTTTTCTACCTGAGCAAACTCCATCGGCAGAAAGTGAGGTTTCTGTAGATTGTTTCAGTCACAGTGAATACGCATCAGTGTCAAAGCCAATGTTCAGGGAGAAAATTTGTTTGAGGAACTTGTATATATTTTGATTAAAGGGCTGTAAGGCTAGCTTGCAATTTCTTGGGTTGGTGTTGAAAAACATACATATCGCATCAGTTACCTTTATAAGTAGGCAAGAATCACAAGTGTATTTGGTGAGTATAGAATAGTATATAGCTGAGCTGTCCAATAAGGCTCCAGGTCTGAGAAAATGACCCTTAGGTGTGAATTTGTGAGTGATTATGTGTGTTGCTCTGCGATGGACTGACAAAATGTCCAGGGTGTACCCCCGCCTGTCGCCCGATGTGACGGTAATAACTAAAATAAGTTTTTATTTAGATGCTAAGATCATTTAAACATTTCTTTCATCTTCACACTTTTTCCCCAAGAATAATTGGATGCCAGTATAATAATGTGGAGTCTGTTGGTTTTGACATGCAATAAAACAAAAACTGTTGCACACAGATAATGTCAATGTAAGAGGACCAATATGAGCACTTCTGAAACAGGGTTCATTTCCTAATCATTCAAGTCTGAGTGAACTCCAAAAGCCGACGGCTGTTTTGAGGGCCTGACTGAGCTCAAGCCATACACTATTAAACTAAAGTATAGGATTATTGGTCAGACAGCTGGAACAAGACTGTTTCACACATGACAAAGAACAGCTGGGAGTATGTATTGTGTGTTAGTACAGATGACCTCGTGCTCTTTTTATGGTCTTCATTTTGAGCCCATAAAGCACTCTTTTTGAACATAGTCATTGCTTAGATTTCACACCACCACTTGTGTCTATCCTAGACTCCTCAATGATGTCTGTATCTTGTCATTTAAAAATGCGTAACCCTGGTAACCACACAGAAATCCATGTTGTTTTCCACTTGCAACAAGGCATCATAGAGACATTGTCGGACATGAAAAAGCTTTTATTTGTCTGATAATGAGGAGTTTTAAACAATCAAATAGACAAATGAGTACATTTTTGGGTTCAACCCTCAGAAGTTTCTGGATGCACTGGCGCATGTGCCAATCACAGCAGCTGTTTTGAATTAAAAATGATGGATTGACCCAGCCCAACTATTTTTTAATTTTGATTTCAAAAATAATGTGTAGGTTTCTAAAAGGTTACTGGCTTCGATATTTTTGGATAAAACAAATTGTTATAACAATAGTTATGACACAGAACTTGCAAGGTAATTCAAATTAAAATGTGATAAAATGCGCAACCGTCTTTCAGTTTTATTTTACAGACCCCAAATCGGTGCCATCAGTGGCATCTAGTGGTTAAAAGAAGAGATAACCCTTGGAAGTGCAAGACCTGTGATATGGCTTGTGCTTTTTGAGGATTTATGATTGGATTTTATAAATGCATTGATAAAATGTGGCATAGCAACCGGCTCCAAGGTAATGTGGACTGTGTGAAGGACATATATGCACACGTTTATGCAGAGTTTCAAATCCTGAACCCGTTGTCATTTCCCATTCTTCCACTTTTCTCTACCCTCTTCTCTTCCTGTTACAATACTGTCATATCTGTTCTAAATAAAGGCAAAATGGCCTAATAAAGATCTTTTAAAAAATTTCAAAAATCATTGCCTACACCTCAAACAAAAAATGTAAATTAAGATCAAACTAAACTAAATGTCACTTAAAAGTAACAAAAATTACTTACACTATTACAACAAAGTCTGCAAGGTTATGTGTTGATAGTTTTAAACTGTGTATCGTGTCTTCTAACAAAACTAATGTGTTCAAAGAGATTGACTCATCTCTGCTGACTGTGTAGGAGGACCAGACAGATGGATTCAGATTCTTTCAATTGCCATGGAGAGGAAGACAAATGAAAGAAAAGAATGAAGTGGCTTCTGGAATGTTGGTATTTTAAAACCCCCCATTTTTGTGGTACTACAGCATGGTTTACACATGCATTTCATTTTTATCCTTCCGTTTTGTATTCTTTAGAGAGAAAATTGATGTTAATATTAATAATATGGATAAATTATGTACATGAACGACATCCTGTTGACAGCAAAGCTATGTGAAATGTATTAACAGTGTTGTTCTCATGAGACGAGATGATGGATGGTAGTTGGTCGGCTGCTGTCCAGGGTCCTGAGGTGCTTTCTTCAGGAGCACCACTTCAAGTTCACAGCTGGATCTGGATGTGGGTCAAGCATGATCTGAATAGTGAACAACCTTTATACTCTGATCAGTGTGGACACAAGACAAAGATTCATGCATGCCGCTCTATACTCCCAGACTCCCAGAGTGCCTATCCAATGCCAGTTTGAGGTGAAGAATTCAAGAGTTTAGATGCAAGAGGCTTTAAGTGCAATAAATAATGTTCTTTAAAAAAAAAAAAAACATGCATATATTGAAAATGCATATATTCCACTTATAAATAGAAATGTTGACATGGGGTTATTAATGATAATGAGTAATAATGCTTTAAATTTATATAGCACTTTTTCCAGACGTTCCAAGATGCTTTACAATTTTCAACAGAAGATATGTAATGATGTTAGATGTATTCTATTGTACACTATATCCATGTGCACAAGAAGTACGGGACTGATGTATAACAGGCCTGAACCGGTGCCCACATGTTAAAGTCTATCTGCATCATCTCTACATCTTTGTGTTGGAGCGAGCATTTCAGATTTTTTTGGATGAGTACTTAAAAGTAAAAAAAAAAACTCAACTCTCCTTTCGGCTGTTCCCAGTTCAAAACTCAACTACAAATGCAAAAAAAAAAAAAAAAAAAAAAAAAAAAAAAAAAAAAAAAAAAAAAAAAAGAAATGACTTAAATGACTGCATTTGTGAATGTTATAATACTAAATATAAATAGAAATCTAAAGAAATAGCAAAAAATATTATTCAAAGAAGTACCAAAAACAACTCCCTCACAGTCAATAATTTAAAAATAAAGACGATTGCAGCAGAACACATTTATTTTTATTATAAGGATGAAAGAGATGGCATGAAACCCAGAAATAGTGAGAAGAAAATTTTAAAAAGCCTTGGAAGTAGGAACTTGTGTAAGTTCCTACTTCGACACTGTACGAATGTGTTGTAGTCAGAGTCACTGTCTTAATTATAGTATACTGTAAGATTCAATGTTTATTTTCAACTTTCAATATACATTATTAAATATCTCAGCAATAGTTCCAGGTTTGTTATCAATGCCATGTGATTTTTACAGACCCATGATTTTTTGCCACCAGCCTCAAGTGGCCAGTTGAAGCTTTCAGTTTCAGCGAGTTCCATAATTGCTTCATGAGGTGTAATGAAAGGTTAAATAACGTTAACATTTCACATCGCCACCAAACAACAAATCCTGCGATCCTTCTTGAGTAAAAGGAAGAGGCAGATCCCATCCAGAAGTGAGCTTGTTTCCCATTGACCGCTAAGTTAAGCTAAAAATGTGTTTACTCCTTTTGTATTCAATTGTTAAAGTTATAGCCTTACATTTTGGCTAAATGAAGTAGGTGCCAGCCGTTGACTGTGTATAGTCAAAACCTTCAGCCACTTAGGTGTCTTTGCTGAGTTTCTGTCCATTTTCCGCGTACATTTTCAATAGTTCATAACTGTTGAACTTCTAAGATGCTGATCGGAAACCCATGGGTGACATCACTGACACTGTTTACATAAAAATGTTCAGAAACTGGCTTAAGGTTCTCACCACATGCTCTTACAAAAAGGTTCTTTGCAGGGTACTATATAGCACTTTTTCGCTTTAAAGAACCCCTTAAGCTCTTTTGGTTCTTTTTGGTTTTTGAGGAACTGTTATAGCTTTGTTAGCATAAAGAAACTGGTATTACCTTTTTGGTGCTTGTGGTACATATACACTTAACAAGATAAGTGTTAAATGGCACCATGAAATGATTAGTGGCAAAAGGACCAGATTTGGTTCTAGAACCTTTTTCACACTGTCCAAGTAAAATAAAAACCCACAATAAATAAAAGCTGCAGAAATGTAATTAAATGTATAATTACACAGAAATATGTGCATTATGCATTGAGTTAATTATATAGGCATAGTGGGTTTTTAAACGGGGGACGTGCATGAAAACACGACATTTAACTTTCTACGGCGTGCTAGACTCTCTTTGTTCTTCAGCAGTTGTAATAGAGTCAGGATCGAGGTAGCTGGAACGTGTGGAGGGGTGTCCAAGGGGTTCATCTGAATGCGCAGCGCATATCAGGGATCATTGTGAGTCTGCGCGGATCACCGCTCAGTTTCAACACAGTATCGAGTTATACCCAGACCGCATCCCTCACCTCAAACCTGGATGCGCCTTTTCTTTCGCGCATACTGCCATGACCGGACATTTACAACGGCTGGTCCAGCGTTTATCCTAAAAACACGCAGGGATCGTGGGCAGAACAGAAGTTTTTTTTCCGGTCGTCTTGTGTGCAGCACCGCGTGCCGCAAAGGAACGCCTGTGATTGAAAGACAGCAAGAGACTCCACGTTCTGCAGCGTCCTTTCGAGTGACCACCAGCTTCTGGGACAGTAAGGTCCATGAATTATTCTACTAGACTCAATCTTTCTGTGACCACAGTGAATTGCTCGTTGAAGCCTACATGTGGAGCTTGTAATGAGATGGAGGGGAGGCTTTACGGATCAATATTTCTGGCAGAGATGATGTGGAATTGGTTGCAGGTTGGAGAATTCATTTATTCATTTTCCAACCCGCCTTTTTCCTTTTCGGGGTCACGGGGGTCTGCCGGTGCCTATCTCCAGCGCACATTGGGCTGAAAAGACCTGAATAGGGCAGACATTCACTCACACACCAAATTTAGGAGTACACGGAGGAAACCCTTGCAAGCACGGGGAGAACATGCAAACTCCTTCCAGGAAGGTCGAACCGACAATCTTCTAATTGGAAGGCCACAGTGCTACCCACTGCGCCAGGTTGGAGAATGTTTGTGCATAAGTAGACAGCTGTCTGTTCTTCTGGGCTTTGCATTGGTATAGACATTATACAGACATGAAGCTAACATAAGACCTGCATCTGCATCATTGGTACTGCATGGACATCTTCTCATGGTGATATTCAGGCATATTTGTGAAATTGGTAGAATAAAGACTTGATTTTAGTTTTATGCAGGTTATTGGGTTACTGTGACAAATTGATTTTATTTGAACTTTGTGCATAACCAATTACTTTAACCGACAACATTATGTATTATAGAATTTTGAAGATCCTATTGCTAAATGCCACACCCAATTTTGCAAAGATTATTACACAAAAAAAAGAAGAAGAGAGACAGGACCCAGGGGTAAGCTTACATTTTTCCAAAAATTTTTGATCTCTAAAACAACAATTTTTTCTGATTAATAATCAGAAAATGTTTCATAGTTTATTTTAAAGATGACTTCAGGCATCAATTTTACATAATTAGTATGTTTATTAAGGGTATGGATAAAAGATCTGTAACAAACATTAACATTTGTCACTGGATTGTTTAAACGATCAAGACCTCCTGCTGATCCCGCCTCTTCCCATGTTACGGAAGTTATCAAATGTGTCCCCATATCATAAAGTTTGCTACTTAGCATATGCAAAAGAGTTCACTTAACCACCAAAGACGATGAATAGGGGAGGGGTTGTCCTACACTGTGAAAAAAATCCTGTAAATTTACGTGGAAACTTTTCAGCAAAATACTGTTTTGAAATAATAACAAGTTGCTGTATTATTGTTATTTTTCAGTATAAGAAGACTTGTTCACTTGAGTTTTGGTGTTTGCACAACAGTCTGCGTTTTTTTACTGTTGCATAAACTGTAAGATACTGTTGTTTTCCATATTTTTTTTTTTTTTTTGCAAGGTTTATTCAGACCCCAGCAGTGCCCTGTAGCTTTTGTAGTATAATGCTGGCAACCACAGCAGCCAGTTGATACCTGTTTTTTATAGTGTATTCAGAAGAGTCATGGATGGAATACCATTTTTTTAAATATCTGAATAGATTAAAGATTTGTGGTGATAAACAAAAAACAGGTGGTATTGTCAAATTCTAAAGTTTTAAGTATCATTTTATTTGTTTAACAAATATTTCAACTCCCACGGAACATGGACATCATTCTCTTACAATATTTCGTTGAAAGTGGAAAATGCTGAACATCCTCTGTGTTGATGTCTGCATTCAATCTTGTTAGAGCACTGAATGTGTCAATGCATTTGAGCTGTTTAATAATTTCACACTTTGTTCTGTTCTGTGGGCCCTGGATGATTAAAATGTACACCATGTACTGTATATGGTGTTCTGTTACTACCCTTCACTTCTGACAGCACACAAGATGAAGATGGGCAGGTTTCTATGTGTGTCGAGGGTTCAGTTTTATAAGTCTCAAAAAGAGGCAAGACATTAGTGAGAAAGCTTTCTGCGCAGGAGTCCAATTGACATTTAAGACAAATTGAAATTTTAATTGATTCTGGCATCTGGTTCAGACTGCACACATGATGGAGATTTATTGCTGAACATAAACTCCCGTGCAGAAATAACATAAGGAAACGCTTCATGCATTAACAATAAAACTATTATTTCAAAAACAAAATAAAATGTGGTAATTTCTTGAACATTTCAGTATTTTGGGGGTTATTTATCATGGTAAAATGGAATTAAACAAGGAAATGGAGCTTGCTTGTATGACTTAGTTTTTAGAAAATGCTTAAAGAGACGTAAAGGAGCATCAAATTTCCACTACATCAAATGTTCGTTAGTGTATTTATAAAAAGTATATTAATCACTGAAGTAAACATGATCAAGTATTAACTTGATCATAAAAGACAGGTACAAATGACAAAAATAAAAGTTTAATCTAAGCATTTAAATGAGTGATTTGCAAACTGTTTTATTATCACTATGGACTGGTTAAATATAGATTTTTCCCATTGACGGTTGTGGTGTACGATTTAACTGCTCACCACAGGCTGTTCTATACATGCTTTTTCCAGTAAAATTTTTACACATTTTTATTTAATACTTGGACTTACTTGCCTAAAGTGTAAACTAAGTGTATATTTTCATAAGGCAACAATATATTTTAGAAACACATCATGTGACAATGTGATAAACATTCTTGGTGCTTCAGGTGAATCTGGTCATATTTCAAAATAAAAGTCAGTAAAACCTGCTATGTTCAACTTTAAACACAACAACAGGACAACACCATCGCTGACAGATGCTGCCACATTATAGTACTGGTGAGAAAGATAGAGAATGTAATCACAATGAAGAATGACAAGGGGGTAAGCCTTCTAAAGGATTCTAAAGTTGGTGAAGATTAGTGGTGGTTAATAAACAGAAAACACACTGGATGGGTCTTGGTCATTTTATGGGCTTTATACACACAATTAAATGTTCAACTAAGGCCCAGAAAAACAACAGCAAAACATAAGTGTTACATACTTCCCCATAGACTGAACAAAAATATCCCACAAAGACAGTATTTTTGTCATCTGAAATATGTTCGAAATGTAATATATTTTCATAAATGCTGAAGGTGAGGACAAAAATATATACAAAATATTTTTTTTCTTGTAAATTACACTACTGTACCAAAACAATGAGCACCTTGAAATACAAACAGCATGCAGACATTCCGATCCAGAACATATAAGCTGCATGTGATCACTGAATCAGCCTGGCAATGCTTTAACTTTAGCACTTACTTGCAAATGTGCAGTACAATTAGAAATGCAATTGGCAGTCATGTATAATCAAGAAATTCATGAAAAAAAGAATGTTTAATCATTTCATGCTTTCCCTTGTCTACAAACCACAACATTTCTTCTCTCTCTCTCATGAATGAGCCAGAGGAAAGCCGTGTGTGGCTCTGTTTGGCTTTGGAAAAAACACAGCTGGGTGACATCGTGTTTGTCTCTTATTTTCTTGGTTGATGTTTGTCAGCTGAATTCATGTTTAATAGATTTAAGATTCAAAAGAATTTGGTTTGCCCACATCTTCTACATCACCTCATTAAGAAACCCAGTGCAATCTGTCTCTTGTGGTTTGCACTGAGAAAAAACAATTAAAGAGTGAAATTTCAAATTCATTAGCAGATGTATTAATTGTTCAAAAAAAGCATGAAAGAAGACACTTGTGTCTTAAATACTTGGTGTCTATACACTAGCCGTAATCTTCCTCCTTACTCAAACAATAATTTGAAGTCTAAATATAGCTGTGCAGACTTCAGTGACTGAGTTCACCGCTGGTCAGTCTAGTTAACGCAGTCTAATGAGTTTTATGATTAATATTCAGAGCTGAACGAGGCCAGAAATCCATCTTACTTCTGTAGGACAGAACTCGTACATCTTGAAGGATATAAATGGAAAAGTCCACAGCCAAAGCCCTTTCTTTTCTGCACAATGCCTTTCTTTCTTCCTACATAGACTTTACCTTGTACTGTGCAAGTATAATCAGAACATGTGAGCTGCCATAAGAAAATGATTTTAGCATCAAACACAGCTGGCTACTCCAGCAGGAGAGATTTAATCTGGCAAGAAAGCAGTATACTACAGCGTTTCTGTGCTCTGGATGTAAGTTATTATTGTGTGATTGTCAGCTGCTCAGCCACACATGCCTCCTTACCTCTGCAAAGTCATTTGGCGTGTGGCAGTAACCTTGGATCACTGATAGCACAAGCTAGAGGACATGTGGGTTGTAACCAGCATGTTATTTATTTTTGTTTTGAATTAAAACAACAATTCAATTATATTTGCTTTAACATTAGAAATGGTGCGTTGAATATTTTGAATAGCTGTGTTATAGAAATGTCTTTAAAAATAGAATAGTTCACATTTTATTCATTGAACTATTAGTGATGAAACTGCAAAACGAATACTTGACGATTTCCAAAATCTAGTAAGTAAAGCAATAAATGAGTTGAGTTCTCCTAATCTGATGGTGAGTTGTGAGATACTAGTGGGCTCAGACACTCTACATATTTTTAAATAAACGTGTTTCATCTTTAATCTTTTACTGAATCATTAAAAATTGCCAATTATGTTACACAGACGACAACATAAAATAATTGGAAACAATTCACTTTTCTGTATACAGGTTGCCATAGACCTGAAAAACAGGAAAATGCCTGAGGCATGGCTATAAATCTGTCATATGCTGCAGGCTATGAAGTGCCACCTGTCCCTGAAGCATGTTTTTCAACTATTCAGCCAGCCAAACTGTCAGGAGTTTCACCTTGAAATAATAGCAAAATGACAATATCGTAACTTTTGTGTAATTGTGTGAACGGTCCTTATTAAAAATCCAGCAACATTTAAACTTATTTATCCAGCAATACACCATTGTTTCATCCATTTTGAATAGTTTAAACATTTAATTCCCAAGGGGGGAAATATTAAATGCCCCCTTGTTAATTGTTTTTAGGATCGACCAATTTTGGGATTGGGATTGACGCAATTTACTAATCTCTCAGTAAATGTAAGGGTAATCACAATTGGGGAAATGTTGCACGTAAGGCGGGAGGTAGAAAAAGTGTAAAGCTGAATATAAGTTAAACGAGGTGGTTAAATAAAAACAAGCTTTAAACTGACACCAGCCTCAAGTGGTCAATCAATGAATTGCAGCTTTGTATCACGAGGGAAATGAGGGAAGCTTAGTGCTTAATTTTGACACATCATCTGTTGATTTTAAGGCCACACAGTCATTCTGTTAGGTCCTTATCTATTATGTCTTTTTGTTGTGTTTTCTCATCTGATTTAGCTGTTGCTGTCTGATTAGAACATACCTGTTGTGAGAATGTTCTAATTAGACGCTCCTTTCGCTCTCTTCCTTGTCAGACTATTCTCACCAAACTCTCAGAGTAAACACTGCTTCCTTACCTGATCGATCCTTTTTGAGTCTTGTCCTGTATGGAGTGCGTGGATCTGTGTATTCTTCCCCGCAGCTGTGAGTTATATCTATCCATCCTGGAGACAGTGGTTGTCAGGAACTGGGAGGCTCTCCACATCCCTGCTATCTTCTCGCTACTAGTTGCTCAGTACACTGCTGGTTCAGAGTGAATGCTGGCTTTTGAAGACTGTTGCTGCTTCTCAGACTGTGACTGAAGCCCGTCTTTGGGTTTATGCCCCTTTGACAGTGAATCCTCTGAGTAATGAAAAAACCTGAGTAAAACCTGAGTTAAACCTAAATTTTGCATTTGGGTGCTTACTTCTGCGACTAATATGCTCACTTTAACTGGGAATACTTTTTTAATATTAATATGTGTAACAAGAAAAGGGTTACTTTTCTGTTTTTGGGTCATTTTGGCACATCCTGTGTGAAAAACATACATGGCATCCTTTATGTTATTGTTTCTGACATCGCCTGGTTTTGTTAACATGCAGGACAAAAAGCATAGATTGGTGTCTCGAATGAGTTATACATATGAACATATTGTTTTGATCCGACTCTTGGTATACATAGGTACAAGCAATTTGAATTTATTTAGGGATAACAAAACCCTGTTCCCTGGGTTTTTTAGGGTGTGAAAGCTCCTTGCTGAGTCATAAGGGTGTTGTGACACTTTAATTAATCTTTTTTGTGCAAAGAATGGAAAAGGAACATACAAACCCAAGTCTACATTCAAACCAGGAGCCCTTTTGTTCTTTGCACATCTTGATTAATAAAACCATTGGTCACTGTGTCTATAATTCCTTCAAACTTGGCTTGCCTGCCATGTGTTATTCTCTCAATAATTGTGTAGGCTTTACCTTTTGTGGAGTGGAATTGCAGAGGTAACTGTGCCCTCGGGAATAAACAAAGAGAGTGTTTAGGCATGCTGCCTCTAATAGTAACAGCCTGAACACACACTCTGGAATGTTGACACACACACTGCCATGCGATCACCCATGAGTCCCATTCAATCACACATCAAAGCCAGTTAAGTGTTACTCTAAATGATTCTGCTGTATTAATATTTTTCTTAACTTGGATTTTTCTGTCTTTTTGACATTTGGTCACTGAAAAAAAAACTGATTTTCAGGAAATGCTTAGGGACTTCTCAGCGAGTTAGTTTCATTATACCCACTAATTACAGCAAGAGCAGTTTCCAGCGCAGCTGTTCCTCTTGTTCCACCATACATCCCTCCAGCTCTCCATTTCCATCCATGCATCAATCCATCACACTTATGCTGTGTTTATCTCATTCGCTCACATACAGTATCTGAGTGACCCTGTCTCCCCTTCAGCTCCTTCCTCTCCCTGACTTCATGTGATTGGTGCTTGTGCTGAACACAATTGAATCAGCAATTATCCCTACAAACCATAATGTGTGTTTGTGTCATAAGGCTATGCTTTATGGTACAGGTCCTTTAGATAACCAGTTTAACATCAGTGGGCTGTGTTGAAAGTGTTCTGTGGTGTACCGTAGTTGCATTACGTTAATACCAGCCTTTCCTTATAAGAAAATTAATATTCTGGTAGGATTTTTGAGTTTGCATTTTATTGTTTGTACAACACCACTGTTAAAATAGTTTTATATTTGATAGTTTTAACACAATCCTATTTTAATGGCCCAGAGTATTATTGCTTCCCAGATTTTGGCGCATTTTGAGGGTTAAAGGTGCTTGAAAAGACTGGTGAAAATTTACGTGTTGAGAGTTAAAAAATGGCTCTATTGCACCACCTAATGCATTTTAGCATATGGCGTGCTGACAGTTAGTCGCAGGGGAATGAAATTAGGCACACTTGTGAAGGATACTACCACTTAAAAATTAGTAATATGGATTGCGTTTCCAAAATCGACAGGAAGTCAGTTATTTCGCAAAAACCTCTATAATGAGCATATTTAGAGAATCCTCCTAGAGATTTTATCTGTTCATCTCCAAATCCATCGGTCTTATCTCAAGGTATATGAGCCACCGAAATTGGAAGTTTTGCCATAAAAATGATAATAGCCATAACATGTCAGTTAAAGCACCACCTATAGTGGCAACATCGTAATGTAGTGCCAACATATCCCATTTTCTGCTGTTTTGGGGGGTGTTTTAAGGTGTAAGGGAGGAAAACTTACAATAAAAAATTTTGGAGCAATTTTACAAAACCTAAAGGAAGACAAATATTTAGTAAAAATACCTAAAAAAATTGTACTTTGCACATCTCAACACCTGAGGTGTTCGATTCCTCCTTGCAGCTTTAATTTACATGGCAATTGCTCTCACATAGAATTACATTTAACACTGGGACAGTGCACATAACACTATGACATTTGATGTGTAATTGTTTTATCCCCCTTTTCATGTAAAGACATGATTAGCTTTAGATCAATCAAAAATGTAAATATATTGTTAAATTTGGAATCTCTCATAATAAATGAATTGTTCATCTGTTTTCCAGATCTGATGATGATTTGAAACCTCTGCAGGCCCAATCCAGTTCGATTACTCTAAATCTACCTTTTCACTGCTCCTGGATGTAACCAGCACAGTGATACAGCAAAGATGGTTTCTACTCAGCATCTGTTTCTACTGGCCATCCTTCTCCCATTGGTACGCAACCGTATTTGGACACTTTTTTTAAACAATAATAGCTTCAATGTGTCTGAATTCAATAGTCTTGGAAACAACATCATTTACGAGGCCTCTATATGAGGAGAGAGAAACATTCTGAAGAGGAGGTTAAAAGGCTTGAAGTAGACACTCCATTTGTGCATTTAAGCCCCAGAAGATATATGCAATCTTTGTTCGCCAGCTTTCTCAAATGATTGCATTTTTGTTAAAAATCCTACTGTCAATGAAAGTGGCATTTGTTGTTTCCTAGCTGACTGCCTCTTTAATACACACTATTTCCCCTGAACATGGGGAGAAGTGCCCTCTTTGTTTATACAAGGACCTATTCTCCCTTTGCTCTAGTGTCTGAGCCTCCAATGGAGAAGAGACAAATGTCCAGAGGTGATGTGCATCACATAGAACAGCCCTGGCATCAATTTTCACTGGCAACAGTTATGCCAAATGTAAACTCTCTGTTATGGCAGAATGCAGGTAATGGAGGGCATGCTGTTTTATTTTACTTTATGTTAGCATCATAAACTTGTAACTGTTTATACTTCTGTTTCATCTCAGTTTGAAGTTTTAACGATCACCATTAATGCAGTAGATCTCAAATGGTGTTGTCAAACATGTGCCACCTAAATACTTTCACAAGAAAATGCAAAAAACACTTTTAAAGTTCAACAATTACAAAAGAAGATAAATTGGTGGAATGATCCGTGCGGACTGAGCTTCAGGCGATGTGGAGGAAAGTGGTGTGAAAGTAAAACCTCACTGTGCACTTACTTTTTTGCAAATTCAAAGCAAAGGAAGATGAATTCAATGCAGTTTTGGAAAAAATGTAGGGGCTGTTAACATTTTTAACACCCAAACCCTGCAGGTCTTGGCTTTTTGCATCAGTTCAGTGGTAATGGTAGCAATTGTAGCATTTTTTTGTTTTTAAATATGTTTGATTCTAAACAGACTTATATACAAGACTTGCTCTATCGACTTCAGTGGGAAATGCATTCTTGAATTCTAGGTTAATGTCACCCCCGTTGAAGGTTACTAGAATTTTATGACTAAGTCAATCAAACTCTGACCTTGTCACAATTTATTAAGAAGAAAGCAATACAATACTTACCAAACATCCTCTTGTGATGATCCCAACTGCATATGTGCCAAACATCTTCAATAGAGCGCAGTGATTTGATTGCGCTAATGATTTAGATCAAAGTTTACTCAGCATTTTTATGTTTATGTGCAAAACGGTTCAAAAATATTACAGAAAATACAATAAAACTTAGTTTATCACACACAGTTGTTCATAAATTGTGTATAATTTGTGCCAAAGGTGAACCCTAGAACCCTATTGTAATCGCTCTGATTATTATCCAACTTTTGGTGCATTTTTAGGGTCGAAATGCTCTTGAAAAGTCACAGAATTTTGCACACACCTTTTTTGACTTAGTTAGACTTTGTGCGCACAGTGGCCACCAAAATTCAACATTTTGCCATTAACAAGAAGTTGTTAATGACCCAGCCATGCAATGTCCAATCAGGTTCAATCTTGCCATGTGTGTTAAGAGTTCTAAAAATATATAGCAGCCTACAGTCTCAGTTATAAAGGCAACATAAAATACCACATTTTCTGCTGTATTTGGAACACGCATGTAAGAAACCATGAGCTACAAAAAAGTAGTGCAACAACCTGTTGAGGTACTCAAGTCCTTTGATTGCTTATGTAGTAACTGTGTACTTATGTAGAATTTTAATTGATTAGTTCTCAATGAATTGTTAAATTATATCTAAATTTAGTATATTCTACCCCAGAGTTTGTAGCAACAATTATCTAACTGTCTGAACAGCTACAAATGGAATCAATGATTCTTGTTTTTTGGGGGGATGGTCAGTACCTATGTTCACAGAAAAAAAATACTTTCAAATAATTTCAGTGTTGAACTTTTTAACACCTGTAAATTTACATTAAATTAAATCCACTTCTGCATTACTGAGTAAAAACTGTGAACAACACAAAAAGGTGGGAGAACACTCATAAAGTCCACCAGATTGTTTTCTGACTAGCATCACTACCCCAATGCAGCATCTTAACTCACTGAAAAACAAAACAAAGGGAAAGATTAGATAGAAATACTTTGACTGAAATGACAGCTTTTACACAAACGTTTTAAGATAGATTTTCACAGAAAACAATTAACATGAAATCAAAAATGAATCATTTACTTTACAAGATGGAATTAAAAAATATATATTTTTATATTTCAGCCTTTCACCATCTGAACTAGGCACAAAGCCCGAAATAAATCAGTGAACAGGCTAAACCCAAAAGATTTACACAGATGCTTTAAAAGAGATGGGATGTGACTACAAAAATACAGTTATTATACAGTAAAAAATACATACAGTACATACAGTAAAGTTTTAGAGTTAGCAACTGCAACAGAAGCAAGACATCCGGCGGAATCTACATTTTCAATATTAACCAATTATTCATATTGTGATGACGACTCATCTCATTATCGAGCATATGACCAAATCCAGTAAAATAGCATATATACTTAATTTAGGAAACACCTCTTACAGCCTTGTTTGTTTATAGCTGTTTAAGGTTTTGATTCTCTTTTTATGTTAATCCCATAATCTACTGTAAGACTAAAGAGCTTCTCAACAGACAGCATCTAATCCCTGAGTTAAGTTTTTTCCTTGCACTTCCACATTCTGTTTAATCTCTGGATTACTAAAGTGATCAAGTGTATTTGATTACTAGAACAAAGGAAAGAAAACAATTATAAATATAAATAATTTCCTTTGCCACATTTAATCCACATTGGCATGTCATGCATTTTTGTCCAGTAAAGGTAAAAGATATTTAAAAGATATATATTTAGCTTCCTGTCAACTTCAATTCGAGTTGATATGAAAAACTATACATTATTGAGTGAACTATTATTTTCTCAGCATATAATTGAGTGTTAATGTTTTGCGACATCCCTAGCCTTATATCTAATACATGAGAGAGTGTACCTGACGCTTTAACCTATTAATACATTATAATTCAGCAAGAGTTAATATTTTCTTTCAAGCGGTGTGCAAAAGGGGTGAAGGAGGGAACAAACTCCTTTATGGATGTGCTAGTTGCTATGGATTTTTATGTTGCTGTCATGATGTAAAAGTGAATAGCACAGTCTCTTTATGATGGAAATCAGCTCTGTGATGCTGCCATGCAGGGTTAGAGGAGCTCTCATGAATATTAATGCAGTCGCTCATGTTTATTAAATTTGATTATGTTTATATGTCAGCACACAGAGCACAGAGACTAGTTATCACACTAACTAGAATCACCAGAGTCTCAAATCAGCAGCATTCAAGAGGCTATCATCAGTGATTGGTTTCATTATATCCTGCAACACAATTTTAAATTCTGTTTCATCCAATTCTGCAAATGAGTTATTCTTTAATCTTCTTAGAATGTAATTTTTACTTTCATCTAATGGGGCCATGTGTTTTTTTTTTCAGTAGCACAAACCACGTTTTTAACATGATTCATCTTTAACAACTCCTAAAAAGACACTTCTACAGTATTTAGGAATGGATCTGTTTGTCCATAATTTAGTTTACTACAGATCAGCATTGAAACCTTAATAACTTGGAGAGATCTTAATATATGTGCAAAGATAGTGACATATTTCTAAAAAGTATGGAATCAGATTTGTACCACTATTACAAAGAAACCGATCGCTATTTCAAAAATTAACTAGCTCAAACAAAAAGAAACTTGTGCAAAACAAAATTCAATTGAGCACTAATTCAGTGTTTTTAAATGATCATACCTTAACAATATTTTATTACAAATGCATTGAGACAAATTTTGGCACAAATGTGTTCATGCTGATTTTTTCACAATTATATGCAGACTAATTACTATGGATCAAGTATCATTTCACTCCTGGAAAAAGCTTTTTTTAAAGCTTTTTTTAAAGGAAAATCAACCTATGTCTAACCGAAAGCACATTTTTAGTATTTAAAAGAATCAATAATAATTATAGACATAGATTAACAGAAACTCCTTGTACAGAAAATTGCTTGTTGCAGTCCCAGATTCATTTCGAAGCATTCTCTTTGATTGTGTAAAGGGCCATCTGCCTTCTTAAAAGGATAGAATATCTATTAGAAAAGCTGGCATAACACATTTTATTGTAATACCGTGAAAATGAGTTTTTCCATAAAAAATGCTGGGTTTATGTTTTGAATTGAAACTTAACTCAGAAATAAATCAAGGGTTGCATCAACTTCTTTTTGTTATATTGGAATTACACAAGAACTCCACAACAATCCTCAATTAAATAAAAAAAAATTCACTACAAAACATTTTTGAACACTTTTTATGTTTTATAACAAAAATCAAGACCTTTCCTAAACCTCACAGTTCCAAAAACGTTTTTTTTTTGTGCCAGAACCTTTAGAAATACAAGCCATTTCACAGGTCTTGTACTTCATCCCTTCTTCTCCCCACTGATGGCACCGATATGGGCTCTGTTAAATGAAACTGAAAGATGAACGCACAATTTCACCTTTTAATTTGGAACACCTTGCAAATGATGTGTTAAAACTCATTCATATTTAAAAATGAATAACCTTTTTGTAACCTATATAACTCCCCGGTGCTTCTACGGGTTAACACCACACTTTTTTAATCTTTCAGATATACTGCATGCATCCAGACTGTGTCATTCTGTTAGAAAAGGAGAAATGCATGGAAAGGATGGCCATGGATGATCCCAGCAGAGAACCAGAACTAGGTAAGGAATCGAAACATTTTAAGACAACATTGTTTATGGACAATTTTGCAATCTAGAAAAATGTATAAATCATTCAAATGTTGCGCATAATAATTATTCTAAAGTAAAATTATTTATAAAGTGATGTGTTTTAATGTGTGAAATGTGATTGTGTGTTTTAAAGAAAGCCCCTTGTTTCTTTCTCAGGAGTATTTCTTCTGGTTTTGGTTTACTGTTACCGTCCTAAAAAGTCGATCTGCTACTATAACTGTGTAGTGAGTGAACAATCTGGAATGCTTTGCCCTTGGGCATTTTGAACACGAAGAAAAATAATAAAGTAATATCATCTTGGTGCAACATCTTTAACTTTCTGTTTTTATACGTAGTGGAATGATTTTTTTCCGCTATGGCTGAACCAAAAGAAAGAGACTTTCTTTGCTCATGCTGGAATATTCTTCTAAATATAGCTTTCTTGCTCCTATAGATTTAATAAGAACATTTAAATTAAGTTTTAATGTGAGTTACAGTTTAGTTTATGGATTTCACTGGTGATCTGAAGTAAATGGATGATGGAATTAAACTGTCAGCTTAAGCTGCAGAATGAAGAAGACAATCTGACAGTTTGCAAGAAATGTGTGTGCGGTTGATCATAAGCTCCAAGCTTTTTTTCTAAAGCTGACTCTACCAGCTCTCCAGTGATGTCCTTGTGTGGCATTGATCATAATCCTTTGGACAGTCACCAACACAGTCTGTAATGAAATAGTGACATTTGGATTTGACAATCCTTAAACAGACTTAAACAGCTGCCAAAAGTCTTAACCTTTAATCAGACAACTATAGCTCTGATATTAAACACAATAGCAGATATGCAAACAAACCCGGATTCAGGAGAAGCATATGGTTACATAGTTCAAAATTAAATGTTTTGTGAGCAGAGCTTAACAAGTGAAAAGTAGTTTATAAATAAAGCAGCCAATGATACAATTACACTCACAGATTGCTATTGTATCACATTACAACAGAAGTTCTTCAAAATCATAAAGGGGACTGGCATATTTCTGTGATCTTTTTGCTTTTTTCGCAAGTCTAAAAACTCCTATTGAAAACAATGGGAGAGAAGCTGAATCCAAAGCCCCTCCCCTGACGGGGCGCTGCAACCAGGGGGATGTGGGTGTTTTAAAACATTAATTCTTTTCTTAGATTTAGAGTTCAATTCCTGCACTTTTTTTCACTACACTAGTCAACAACTTTAGCGCATACGAGATCGCAAATTCATGTCGAACCATGACCGGTCACCAGTGGCAGAGTTGCAAGAAGCTTTTTAAACACAAGAACGTTGACTTGAAAGGTGCTTTTAAAAATGTATTGACAAATAATCTACAAAAAATAAAAATTTACACCTATTGATGAAAATTATCACAAAAAAAAAAAAACAAAAAAAAAAACGGACATATAATTACTAATGATCGACTTGAAATTTGCAGCCCTGCTCCCAACAGCGCCACTTTCATTTTAACCCTATTTCACTCTGCACCACGGGTTCTGATTGGAGGAGAGTCATGGTAACATCATCACTAGCCTTTTCTATGAATGCATGATACTGAGAATGGTGTCGCACGGAATGTAACCTGTGCCTGGCTGATTTTGTCGTTAAGATCATGTAAAGGAGTTATGCTGTTGGTGGTATGTTTGTACTGTGTGAAACCCAATATTCATTTGTCAACCCGAGAATACATTTTCAGCACTGCATTGATTAAAAGTCATCCCCTTTCAGTAATTTCAGAGAGTGTGTAATTTCATTCGGAAAACTTTTCTCTCATTTCTCTCAAAGAATTCAAATCAAAATTTGTTAACAGGAAATAACTATGAGGGAAATAGGGATAAACAAGTACATAAAAGAGATTATGAGCCTCAAAATACTTCACAAGAAAAAACGGTAAAACCTATAACCTCAGAGTATTAACTAGACAAGTGGAAACTTCTCGTTCCTAAGGGCTGTGGTGCTGAGTAGAGTATATCAAGGAGTAAGTATAGCTGGAGCTGCAGCAGAAGGTATAGACTAACGAGGCTAGAGGAAAGGAAAAGATTCAACAAGAAAGAGACAGTAGGTGAAATTTCCTCACAGCAAAAGCTAACACTGCAATAACCTTGAACTGAAGCATCCCATAGCACTTACAAGTGAGAATGTCAGCAATAATGTTCACAGGGGAGAACACAGCAGGAAAAAAACAAGAGGGAGGATAAGGAAATTCCTACACCTGGATTGTACTAGACAAAGCTTTTTTTCTATTCATTATTATTACACTTTATTATACATTAATATGTGTATTTATTATTATTTAGAATAGCATAGCAACTTATCAAATTATTCATATGAACAAGTAGGTACCTGCTCCATGTAGGTTTAAAAATAAACAAAATGTCACTCAAAACATCATCTGGAGTTTAGAGTTGGATTAAAGGTTTCGTAACAAATGCTTTGTGACATGTACAACATACAATACTTTGGGACATTTCAAATTTAACATTTCTTTAACTAGAAAATGGATCCTTCCATGAAATATTCATAACAGCACCTCTAGTGGATCCTTGTTCTGTGTAAGTTAGACAATAGGAACCTGCTGCACACACTGAGGGCTTCTAGTAGGTGAAGTAGGCACCAAGTGAACTATAAGATAGGTGCTTATAGTGACTGAAAATTACCAGGCGATTTAATAAAAATCTATTTTTTTATATATATAGTCGGAAATGGTAATTTTCATCTTTTTAGTTTAGCAAAATTATGGTTCAAACTTTTTTTTGGTCAGAGGTCCTCTTACAAATATTTTGTGGATTACGTTGGATGGATTTGCACTGTGCCATTTTTATTCCATTACATAGATTTTTTTTTTTTTTTGCTTCAGAAAATGAGCCCTCACTGGGTCATTAACTTTCTGAAGCATGTTTCATTTCGTCAAAAGTCAGGTTCTCTACCGCACAATAATTCTCCTCATGAAAGGCCTCTGATGTGCTGTATTTCTAGAAGATTCTTGAGAACAAAGATAAAACAGCCCCGTCTTTTATTTAATCAAGCATCTGTGCCCAATTTACACAAGTAATTAAGCCAGTCCTCGGGAGAAAAATCATAATCTGTCATTTTGCGTGAGCATAGCAATGTATTCCAAGGAGATAAATGTGCTTTGAGCACATCAATGCAATTTTAATCTATTGTCTCTGTGTGTTTAGATAGACATAATATATAACAGTACATATATAGTAAATAAATTACTTATTTATTTTGGAGTAATTTCAAAGTTCACTATCTAGCCTAAACAAGGACACACACACACACACACGCACACACACGCATACATACGTCTTTATATAAACAGTATTTATATATATTTGTAAAAATTCTATGGCATAACAATGTTTTGATTCATATTTATCAGAATTCACAACACAATATGTTTGAGAGCTTGTCTTCAGATGTAGTGTATTTAAAACAGTTGCTTAGTCTCTTATTATTACAAATGTTTGACATTTACCCAGACCACCAAGAAGCAAATGTCAAGCTAACATTGTTTGAATTGATGCGTGCAATTTAGAGTGCACGCTTTGGCAGTTTATCAGGCTGTAGTGGCGACTGTTGCGTATGAGCTTACGAATAGGACTACAAGAATGCAAATGGAATGCAAACAGAAAATCTACAATACTGTAAACAACAGTAAAACGGCAACATAAAATGGGTTCTATTGCAGACCAATGCACTCCAGCACATATAAATCACCATCAGCAGTCAAAACACACACACACTTGCTGTCTTTACTATTTCTTAATCCTTAACGTCTTCTTAATCCTCAGTGGAGACGATAAGATGCTTAACATCCCATTATAAGTTCAAAACAAAAATATATGTAGGGATAAACAGATAAGCTGATATGTTCAGTCCGATCCAAGGCATACAATAGTTCAAGCCAACAAAAACAGGACAGAGCAATGCTGGGAGTGAGTGAATTATTGAGTGAGTGAGCGAGTGAGTGAGAGGGAATAAGGAAGTGAGGGAGATAGTGAGAGTCAGTGAGTGAGTGAGTCAGTGAGTGAGTGAGTCAGCAAGTGAGTGAGTCAACGAG